>APFE030901817.1:0-110113 GCA_000404065.3 Pinus taeda | reverse complement strand
TGTTTATAATTATATATGGAATTTGGTGATTCCCATAGATGGTATCCCGGTGCCTAGCGAATTCGAATGGTACCCTCTTGATCCCATTGCTACTGGAAATAATATCACGTATGCAATAGTTGGAGACGTATAGTTGGAGACGTTAATGTTGTTTTGATTCGATCTATAATTGATTGGAGCCATCTAGAGGGAGACATGTGGTGCCAAGAAGCGTGTCTTGAGGATTTCGGAGGACAACAATAATTTTTGTTATTATCTTTATCCACGGTTGAGAGAGCAGTACATCAGACGATAGCGCTCATCCTATAGCTGCTTCTGTTGTAGTTGTTGACTCTTCTGAAATAATTAGTGTTTCAGAGAGTCAGAGCGATGAGTTATGTGCAATTTGTCATGAATCGTGCCACAGTGGAGAGCCGGTAATAAAGTTGTGCTGCAACCATCTTTTCCATGAATGCTACATCTTACTATGGTTTAAACATCAACTTTCCTCTCCGCTGTGCAGAGATGAGATGGTGTAATTCTCCCTTCGAAGTTTGTTGATAGCATGGAAGTGATTTGTGTTTTTTTGGTTTGGGATTCAGCAGGAAAACTGAAAGGATATTTGACATGATATCACTTGTAGATTATTCTAGATAGATTAGTAGAATAGAATACCTAAGAATAGATGCAGTCAATCCTAAGATAAATATGCTTTCATATGTGGAGGGATTGCCAATGGGTTTGGAAGAGTCTGTCAATTCATAAACATAATGCACTCCTTTCGAGTACAAGGACATGTTATATGATAGGTGTTTACATTAACAACAACTTTTTCATCACATTACAACATGTTAGCTTATATTAAAATAGATTTTGGATGTATAGAGTAGTGTATTATTGTCCAAGTATAATAGTTTTATTAGTTTGCTGAATAATTCAATTTCCAGTCTCTTAAATTTTATAACTACAGTGCTGTAATATTTGTGAAATAGTTGAATGGTATAAAGTCCATGTTGTAGTATTTACGAAATAGTAGTTAAATTGTATAATTATCTTGTTGTAGTATTCATGAAATAGTTGTTTGCTGTAATTTTGAATTATGATTACAAAAAATTATGGATGTAAGTAATAAAATATATCAATATCTTATTAATGTGGAAAAAACTATTATTTTACTTTGTGAGTGTTTTAGAGCTTGATCTTCATCTGCGCAAAGTCACTCGTTTTATATATATAATCTCATCTCATCTCTCTCTCTCTCTCTATATAGTATATATATATATAACACCTGAATTTAAATATCTTCTCATTCTCATTTTTTCAATGTCTTCATTTTGTTGTAATAAACCATTTATATTTTATTTAGATTCTAACTTTTAGTATTTATTTTTTAGTGACATTTATAATAAATTAAATTCAATATTTATTTGTTTCTTTATATTTATAGTAGTAATTAAATTTCATGTTTATTTCTGCATTTACAACTTAAGTTCATTGTCTACAATAAAAGTCAAAATTTATAATATTTTTTCCATAATCACAAACATTGATTCTATGCTTTTATGTGAATAAACAAAAGAAAGATATAATGTCCATAATCATAAATACACATTTTTTGTGTGACCATGTTGAATTGTTTGAGGATGATGGAGATAGAATGGGGCAACTTATATCGTTTTTAGCATTCACATTTTTAATTATTGTTTGAAATTATAGATTACAACACTTTTCTTTTCAATTAGATATTTCTATTCTATAATGATTTCCATCATTGTGGTGAGTTGAGTTGCTAGTTACTTCATGGTAAAGCTCAACCTCAATAACATCATAGCGAAACTCTATATTTTAGTAATGCCTTACCTATTTGATCACGGACTATTTGGCCTTGGAGGAGAGACTCTCCTTCTTGAATTCCGAATATCTTAGCCACCTTTTGTGTCGTCACCATGATTTCAGTAGCCAATATTTACATATGGGAATGAATGAATGGACAAGTCAATAACTAAATATAAGAAAGGCTACACATGTAGGGTGATCTAGGTTTGTACGACTTCAACTAGCATTTGTTTGTTTATGCTAATGGGTTCACCCTTCTAATTGGTACATATAGGTGCATTCAAAGGTTTCAAAAATACAAATTTGTTGCTTCTCTACTTTTTATGAGGTCTAACCGCCCATGTTTGAGCTCTTTACATGAGGTCTAACCATATCCTTGTTCATTCATTATAGATCCTTCTCACATGGAGAAATGTGTTGTTTCATCCATAATATTAACATGAAGCTAATACTTGGCCAATAACCTCTTAGTCCATCTAGCTACTTGCATAGGTTCCTTGTCCAAATAAAGACATCCACTTGTCCTCCTACTTAGATAGTGGAGTTAGAGTTTCAATGTTTTCATTCACTTTCAATGTTCCTAGTGCATGAGATAAAACGTCTTTAAAAGCATATTTCAATGTCCCCTTGCAAGAGAGAAAATTTGTTTCATCAATGAGTTTAACTACTTAAACTTGGTTGGGGTTTCTAGTGATACTCATAGAAAATTGAAACCTAAATTAAAAGTCTATACAAACACCAACAAAAATTAAATATATAATTTTTATTATTGCAATCCCACCCATCTCTTACTTTTACTCTTTTTTACCAACCATTTCAATACATTTTTTTAATAAAGTAAATTTTATTATATTTTAATATAACTAATTTAAATAGCATATATTAAATAATTTAAACTAATGGATTACAAATTTTAATTTAATATGAAATAACTTTGGCATAGTCAACTTTATAATGTAAGATACAAACGATTTTATTATTAATATAGATTATGGTAATATTAAAACAAAATTATAATATAATTAGTTAAAATATATATAAACACATTTATTATATAATTTATGTTAATTATACTATCAATAGAGACTACTTTTATTTTTTGATTATTTGGGCATGAATATATATATTATATATATATAATATATATATACAATATATATATATATATTATATGTTAATAATAGAATAAATGTAATTATTATTTTTTATATAAGAGTATTCAATATATAATGAAAATTTCATAGAATTCATAGTAGAATTTTTTAGTTTTCTTTTCTATTAGAGAGTTAGATTTGAAAAAATAGGGATATAAATTAATGTTTGAAAATTGACCTATAATTTTAAGGTTATTTTGATAAAGGTCTAATGCCATTTGCAAATAATTTCAATAAAAAAACAAAAGAATTCAAATTTTTAATTATAATTTTTAAAATTTAAAAGTGGTACTAAATGGGATTAAATAACATTTAATGTTTTAAATTTATGTCAAACATATTTATGGTTTCCTAATCTAAAATGACACATTTTGTCAATCTTATAAATGCTCACCACAAAATATTTTCACATCTATGGCTTCCAATATTTATATTAGGTGTTATGGCATAGAAAAACCAAGGAAAAGATTAAGGTAACCTCTAACCAATTTGGACTTGGAAGCTACCCCTTCCTAGTGAGAGATGGATCTCTCTTCAAAACATTACTACTCAATGTCATTAAATAATAGACAAGTTATCTGATTGGCTAGATTTAGTTGGAAATAAAGGAACTTTGTTTGGAGATAGAGAAACTTTCTTGACATAAAACAAATTATCTCACTCGCTAGATTTAGTTGGAAATAGAGGAACTTTGTTTGGAGATAGAGGAACTTTCTTGACATAAAACAACTACAGACTCTATGAGCAAGTTTAACAGAGACATGTTAGCTTTAAATTTTTTATACAAACCATCATCAACTTATGATGGAAAAAAATATAGAATAAACATAAAAATAGAGCATTCATATGATTTATGTAAAATAAATTCAAGCTGGAAACATGTAAGTATTTTTAAAAATGTAAATTTGAGCTTATAGACAAAGTTTACATTTAATTAGTTATTTCCAAATGCATAAGATTATGAATCAGATTTACGGCTTGGAAGAAAAATAATGAACTAGAAACCATGACACCAAACTTATCACAGCTGAATCTCTTTAAAATTTGCACAAGTAACATTGTGATTTGACTAATTTCCAAGACATTGTGATTTGACTAATTTCACATAAAAAATTCCAACAATGTACATTAAAAAATTCATAGCCTTTATAAAATAATTACAAACTATTTAAGATAAAAAAAAAATAATGAGTCTAAAATCTATTCATCTATATATAACTTACTAAATAAAATAACAAGGGATATAAGATATGACAAGAAACGAAGTCGAATTGATGAGGTGGCTCTCCAACAGATTCAAGGTTTTTTCTAAAAATATAAAAAATCAATTCACGTGAATTTTGGAAAATAGGCTTCAAAGATCCATTTGAAACTCTCAAAAATGATGTTTGTGTAAAACAATGAAATATATCTTTTTTTATATGTCCTTTTCCTCCAAAACTTTCTTCTAAGTTTTAAAAAATTCAACCTTAGTTATTCCAAAACGAAATTGTAAAATAGTGTTAAAAACATGAAAAAACTAAATTGCAAAATATGGAAAAGTATGACTCAAATATTCCTTGGAAAATCGCAGAACATGATACATGTGTAAAAATTGATAACAGTTTTTTTAAATGAGTTAGTTACCAACAAAAACCTCTTATGGTTTTTAAAATTTCATTTATAGCTATTACAAAGCTGTGTCCAAATTTACTGGTTTGTTTTATAGTAATAGTAAAATAGAGTTTTATCCCTTATGTATTAATTGTCAATGCTCACTTGATCAACTTCCAGCTCCTTTGCTGACATGGAATCCGCCAGCCCCTTGATTTTGAAATAACAAATTTAAATTTTACAATTGGCATTGATACTGCAGCTCTGAGCTCTTTTTATCTATGAGTGCCTTTATTCAACATTTTACAATTAGGATTGTTTGAGTGCTCTAAGTTTTTACAAATAATAAGAAATGAAAATGATGATTTTAGCACTAGGAAGAAAAATGAGATGACATTACGTAAGGACAATAAGTTTCCTTACTTTATTTCTTAATAAAACATCTACCAAAAAATCTCTTACAATGGGTTCCAATAAATTCTTTTTAATTTTAAATTGTGATAATTCTTTTTAATTTTAAATAGTGTATCACACATCTTGAGTACTTGAGAGGATTGGAATTTCTCCACTTTTCATGGAAGCCATCAAGCTTAACATTGAAGTTGTAATTTGGTTTTCATGGCTCCCACTTATTTTCCTTATGTTTATATTTCTATTTTTGTATCATTCCAATATGTTGACATCATGGAAGAACATTTATTTTAGTGGATGGTAGGGGAAGGGGATTTCTGATTCTTATATGGAATTGGTATGAAAATTATACCATTTACTAGTCACTCCCAAAAATAGATTGCATGCACAACAAGGAATTATTGTCTATAGTTACTAGATTCGTGAGTTGTTTTGCATAAGTAAAAATTTATGAAAACAAAGAAAAATTATGAACCAAATAATAATAATATATATAATAATATATATATATATATATATATATATATATATATATAATAATATATAATATGTAAATCTTATTTCGTAACCCAAAAAAATATAGTTATTCCATTATCCCAAGAATTCATTATTAAAAATATGGATTGGTTAAAATTTTATGTTTAAATAATAAAAATATTTAGATGTTTTAATTTTGTGTAATAAACATTTATTATTCCAATCTCTTCAATTTATATTATAGATTTTAATACTTTTATCTTTATTAAATCTATATTTCTATAATAATTATATTTCAAGTTTATTTCTTCATTTATAAGTTAAGTTCATTGTGTATAATAAAAGTCAAAATTTATAACATTTAATTGGAATAACTTAATTTATAATAAAGACTTCTATGTAAATGATGAAAAGCAAATATTTTTTCCAGAATCATAATCATAAATGCGATGATCCTATGTGAATAACCAAAATATGTTGAATTAGTTGAGGATGTTTCAAATAGAATGGAGCAACGTATATCATTTTTAGTGTTTTTGACATTTTTTAATTATTATTAGAAATGGTCCATTTTACCACATTGTTTTTTAATTAGATATTTCTATTCTATAAGGATTTCCATCATCATGGTGAGTTCAGCTCCTATCTAGATCATACTCAAGGTAAGCCTCAATAACCTCATAGTGCAACTCTATATTTTATAAATGTCTTTGTCTAGTTTACATATTTGGTCTTGGACTATTTGGTTTGGGAGGAGAGATTTTCTTTCCTAACTTCCTAGTATCTTAGCCAAATTTTGGATGTGACTATGAATTGACTAGCTAATAACTAGATATGGGAATGGATCAATGGACTGGAAAATAAGTAAATATGGGAAAGAATACACATGTAGGGTGATATAGGTTTGTACAACATCATATACTAGTACTAGTTTGGTTCAACTAATGGATTCACCCTTATAATTGGTACATATAGGTGGGTTGTAAAGTTTTATAATTCCAAGTATATTGCTTCTCTACTATTTCCACGCTTAATTCCTGCTCGAAGATAGTTCATTCGCTTTAGTATGAATAACATAAATATATACCACAAGCATTTAAATAATAGTCTTACAACATTCATGACAGATGCGTGAAACGGTTTTGGCTCATAGAACTTCTAATAATTAAATTAATGATCCAAATATATTGTTACATGGATAAAAAATTATCTCGAGTAGTATAGTAGGAATCTACAACTTTTTTCTCCAAAGAATGATATTATACCCTATGTACAACTAAGGAAGGGAAGGCCAAATCTTAAAATGTCCACACCTTTTTCTCGAGTTAACAACACTTATTTATAAAAAATGAAAATGAACCTTGAGCTACCTCATGACTCTTTAACTTCTTACACCCCATGGAATTCTATGTCACACTTCATATTCCACATGTGTCTCTTGAACTTTTTTTACATTGAAATTATTATTCTCATAAAAGAAAAATTACATTAAAAGATGGCATCTATACAGGACACAAATTGTAGTAAGACAACATTTCCCCATGTGGGAAGAAAAGATAAATGAGTGGATTGATAATGGAGCTCATTTGTGATGTAGGATTGTCGTTCATTGAACTCTTCTACAATAACTTTGACTCTTATATGTATATCTTCCATGTACCTCATTTTCACCTATAACTCATATGAAAGTATAGATTTTGAGTTTGATTGTGCACTACTACACAACATGAATAAATGAACATTTGCTGGCCAAAATTCTTACAATATAATAGTACACTATTATACCTCGAAGCCTTATTGGTTGGTTTTTAGCCTCATTTTCTCAATAAAGTATTTCGGTTCCCGCATGATAACATCCTTACTCATCTTTTCACTAAGTGGGCCCAAAAAAGTTGTGTTTTGACTCCATGCCATGGATTCTAAATTGTTATGTAGTTGAACATAAGCAACTACAATGTTGGTAACTTATTTACCATACTAGTTATAGCTCTAAGTGTGTAGCCTCAACTTTGCTCTATCTGACTCAGTTGTTAATATATCTTTCTTAACCAACTTCTGAGGGACATTATGATACTTAATGCCCCGATGTTGCATTAGATCCATAGTTATAACTTCAACCTTCATAACTTCATGTTTTCATGAGATATTTTATTGATTTATACGAGGGATTCCATCACTTCATGATAGAAGATCATATCATTGTAAAGTTGCTTCATAGTATTCTCCATTAGTTTTAACTATTTATGTATGTTAAACCATGATTATGTCATGTTGATACTGGTATAAGAAAACCTTTGGTTCTTTGTAAAAAAATGATCAACTTCTTTCTTTATGACATTCAATAGCTTTCGTAGTTGTTCATTCTAACTCAAAAGATATTTTGTGTTATCATGGGTGTTGTAACAATAGGCATATCTACTACAATGAAAGATTGAGGACTTCTCCTGGTGTTGGATGTTATCACTATTAGGTCCTTTGTTTTTTAATGGATAATAGTTGTCAAGGACATTTTGGAGGAAGCTATTAGAAACAGAGCATCAGCAAACCAAAACTGCAGTGAGATGGCTTGGAACTCACGTAATGGAAAACAAGGAAGCCTGTCAAAGGACTAGGTGATTCAAACTTATGCAGGAACATAAAAAATTAAATATATAAACATAAAAACATAGATGTAGCATAAATAAAACATCATTTCATTAATATCCAAGAAATGAAATATGCTTACATACAGAATGGAAATAAATATCTCGAATGATGGTAGCTTATCTTTGAGAAGAGTTGTGTCAGCTACATGCCTTTGAACTATGTTACAATGAGTATATTCCTATTTCTTTTTCATAAACAATGGAAATCCCTAAACATCCAAAAACTTAACCCTAGGAGATGAAGCACCAAAAATATGGGCCCATTAGGTAAAATTGGTACATCAACTTCCAAGGGATGTGACTTTGGCATATGATCTCTCGTTGACCAACACAACACATCATTAGAAGTATCTATATGAGGAATTTCAAAACCCGAAAAAATGCCAAAAATACTAAATATTACTACAATTAAGGAAACTAAAATTTTTCTATAACTAAGGAAATTTTAAGAAGTAATGGTTTTTATCCAAGTGGAATAGGTAGGTGGCCACCATATCCACCTGGATTAGTCCTTTCCCATTAGAAAGGAATGTACCTGATTGCTTTGAGTACCTACACGAGATGAGGAAACTGATGCTAAACTTGGTCACTCGTAAGACACTTGCCTTCATGGAGGAGTTGACCATCCTTGAAAATCCTATAATGTTGGACCTTTTATTGGCATGTTTTCTTGATTTTCTTGTCAATTACCAATCAATTGTAGCATGTTCCATGTAGTTTTGTGTTATCGGGAAATCTAGTGTCCACTCAGAGCTGCTAGTCCCACTAAGATGGGTATCTATCTTAGAAACAAACAAACTAAAGTTACTTAGGTTTTACTTTATGAGAAGTAGATGAGAGAGAAGGAGAGAGTACCAACCTCAGTCTTTCACTTGGCTCCTTGCTTGTTTCCTCTCCCCTTTGATAGATATTTCCCACTCCTTCCTCGCTTGTCCCACTTCAAAGAACACTTGTAGAGTCAAAGAAACATAATACTATCAAAGCATAGATATCTATAATCATAAGAAATATAGGATAAAATATATATTGACCACACAAATGCATATATCAAGTTAGACATACAAGAATGTGGAGGAAAACTCAAATAGCTTTATTGATAGAAAGATTAGAAGAGAGGATTACAACCCATTGATCTGACCCAACGTCATCCTCCCAGCATGAAAGCCCTTATTCACCTCATGAAAAGCTCATATCACCCAACATTATGATGTTCCACATAGAAACCAATAGCACTTCCTTACGAAATACAAGATTCTAACCTCTGGATCTCTGGGATGAGGGATCCATATATAGATGTTTCTAGGTGGGTGAGTCACCTTCTGGGATTTTGATTAGTGTCTTCTCTCTGATAGTTCTTGGTTCCACTTAGAGATTCATGATCTCTTACTCATCCCTCAAAGAATTCAGAGAGGCAAGTTTCAAATGAGCAGTTTCTAGAAGATTCTCTGGGTTTCCACCTAGCCAACTGCTTCTACCATTTTTCTGCACTTGCTCATCGCACCCCACAGAAGGGATTTTTAGTATGCATCACACTTTTTTCATGTGGTAGGTGAGATGCATTGCACCCTTAGCATTGAGTAGTCTGTATGGTCTGGTTTTGACAATTTCTGAGCAGTGTTTCATGGAGAACTTCTGGGAGATGATGTAATCAGCTAACCTTGCTCCTTTACAGTATGAAACAACACTTCTAGGGACTTAGAAGCCCTTGGTTTATGGAAATATGTGATTAGGGTTGCAGTTCCCAGATATGTCTAGAACAGTTGCCCCCTAAAGCATGAGGTCGTAAATCTTTTTGATGTCGGGTGAAATGCTCTATCATGAGGATCTGAGGTTTTTCGAACTGGAAGGTGACTTGTAATGAGATACAATAAAATACATTATCTTCATAATATTTTCATGATGTGGCTGAGGCGGGCATTCCCATGCTCAGCTTTATAAATTCATTCTCATGTGCATCGGACAGACAACCATCTGTGTGGCAGAATGATCATTCTAGTATAGCCATAATCCTTTGGCTTGGATGATTATCTGTGTAGCAATGATGTACATTTGATGTCTTTATTTTCCTGAATACGTCGCAGCCCAAATGGATGAAAATAGACCCAGGGTCTTCAAAATCGTTCAATTTTTGCCCGAAGTACAAGTCGATCCATGTGAAAAGATGTTCTAGAGTCAAACATGGAAAGACATCACCTGATTACCAACAAATGATGTAAGTTGTTAACAGGTATGAGAGGAATCACCGATAATGATGATGACCCTCAAGGTACGACAATACAATTCACGTGGTGTGAAAATGGGATTTGACGTCGAACACCACGCAAAATCTTTCGGTCAAAGGCCATTGATGTAAACCTGTCGCCCAAAGTGAGAAGCTTACCATTGAGGCATGCAAGCTTCAAAGTACTAAAAGGGGTGTTCCTAAGTCAACTTCTTAGATAATGAGTTGATGTTGATAAGAAGTGACCCATCGTAGGAGGGCCTTAATAAATCCCACATCTACGACCCGAAATGGAGCAAATGGTTTTGCGGAAGTGAAAATGATTTGATGATACAAGGTTCAGGTTGGAAGTCATGAAAGAGTGAAGCATGAAGGTATTACAGTGGATGAGACACAAGCTGGGTTGGTGAATTCTCTGAGCGACTTCTCTTGAACATATCAGTGACACTGAATGGATTGGTAGCATTAACCCAAAAAATGGATGGTATGACAGACCAATGGTAATATTACCAGTGAACGGAATAACCTGACCTGACTCAATCATGGTGATGGAGTGAAAGTGTCATGTTCAAGAGCGACTTGCTACCAATAAAGTTTCTTCAATTTTTCTTCCCAATTTTCCCCAGCCATTGCTGACTAATACCTATTCATTTTTGTTAAGCTTGAGGAGGATAACATATGTTTGTTCTATAATTTTCCCTTCACGCAAACACGTTGCTACATTTTAATGAGCCTAGCGACAATGAAACTCACTCTTGTCTGCATGGACAAGTTTGTCCCTATTGCTTTAACGAGTTTAATGACAAGGATATCTTAGTCCTTTTCAATTTTAGAGAGTCTGAAAAGAGACGGAAATGAAACTCCAGTAATCCTTTTTCATCATATGATCCCTTAAGTTTGAAAAAGTATAAAATAATATGAAAGGGATGAATTTTTGATAGTTTTAACGAGCCGAACAAGACAAGCGCTTGATCTTTTTGTGTAATGATCCCTTAGGTCCAAAAAGATTAAAATCTAAAGGAGGGATAGCACTTTTGATCACTTTAACGAGCTAGAGAGGCCAATTGCTCGGAAATATTTTCATATTTTATGAGTCAGATGAAAAGAGCTTAAAGGAGACTTGTTTTTTGAGGAATGAGTGATATTTTCAGGTAGCAGCTAGTTCCAGGTAAGGTTTGGAACTTTCCAATCATGGCAGTGTAAAGAAGATGGCTAATAGAATCACTCATCATAACTATTCCTAAAAAGGGGTAAATAATCAAATGGAGGCGTATGATCGGCTAAAACAGAATGGAGGTGATGGTAAGAACACAACCAAGGCTCAAAAGTTGATGATATTGCAATCGCAATTGTTATTTACCAAAGGTGGGTTCATTTTTTAACGAGCTTAAACTCTGGTGGAACATATTCTCATTGCTAGGTTTATTTTTTAACGAGCTTGAACTTTGTGTAAAACTGCTCGTGCCAGTTGTAAAATAAGGATGTTTCATCGATATGTTCATATTTTAGGGAGCTTGCCCCATTCAAAACTTTTCTCTCTAGCCTTTCACATGCAATCTAGGAACGACCAACTATTGTCCTAGGGGTTAATTAAATACCGTGGTTAGGTAGGAAAAAACTTCCTTTACTTTGCCGGTGGCATTTCACCCTTGCAAAGGTGAATGGTTGATGAAACCAATCACCTAACGTAAGCAGTTTAGGTCAGCAAAAACTCTGGGGGTTAGAGTTACGCTGGTCACTTTTTCACTTGCATACAAAAGGTTTTCATGCCCCCATTTATAGTGAAGTAGAGTTTCTAGGTTACCATATGAAAGTTCTTGCATTTGGAAGATTGCTCCATCCGAATTTGCAAACAAAACACTTCCTTGGATTTGTCCATTGAAATAGACAAAGGTGAATGGTGGCATGTATCACTCACATAACTTTGACTAGCGAATCTTATTCCAGTCTAATCCCATTTTCCTAAATGGACGGGTGTGTCAGATTAGTCATATATTCCACGGAAACCTACACTATACATGAAGTTTTCCTGCCAAAGAAGACCAAGGTGTATGCCCCCTTGGTTTCAGTCACATTCACCGAATCACTCGTGCTCATCAGGTGGACGGACTGGAGATTGATGAGACATTCCTTGCGCAAAAAGAACAGTTAGGGATGACACTTGACTATTAGCTATGTGTGAACTGGGGAATGAAAACTGCTCTACGAGCTGGACCACTCTTCCTTCATGCGGAAAACACATTACTCGAAAGAGTGAGGAAAGGATAGCTCCCATGATATAAATGTAGTCACACCTAAGGAGTAGATTATAATATACAGCTCCTTGGACTACCATTACATTTATATAGATGGTTTTCCTTCTCAAAGATATAGGCGAATTTGGACGGATCCCTAACGGTCGACTGGTTCCTTTGCCGAAGCCTGTTAGATTTCGCATCTCAGGCAGAAGCGATGGCGAACCAAGCACTTTCCAAGCAGATGAGGAAAGGATACTCACAGAAGCCCCTTCACCTATGATAGTACCGACCATGACCATTCTGTAAGCTTGTACTATGATTGAGAATGGTACATTAGATGGTAAGTAGGGTCTGCCTAGTAGATTCCAATCAAAGGAAATGACTAGGTTGCTTGGAGGCGGGACTGAATAAACGGTCAGATACGTCTCCGAAGAACTTCCTTCCTACGGTAAAGGAATAGGTAGATTTCCTGCATGTTCATTGGATTCTGTGTTTATGAAGAGAATTTGAATGGTGTCATTCTCATTCTCTTTGGTGACCATATCATCTAAAGGTAGGCCTTCTAAAGACAAGACTGGGTCACCTGCCATCTCAACCTGTTGACTTTGGTCCAGTGTGGACTCAAAGGGTTTATCTTCAATGATAGATGCTTCGACCGACCACAAAGGTGTGTCAGTCAGATTTTCAACTAGCGATGGACTCGGCAAGAGTTTCTTGTATCTAGGAGGAAGCCATCGCAGTGAAGTAGGACAGTTATCCAAGACTCTTTTAGCTTCATCTAGGAAGGGACAATGGTGGATGGCATTCTCACCTTCACACAATCTACAAGGAAATTCATATCTTCCTTTTTGTCCATTGAATTCATTTTCACTAGTTCACGGTGTATTTTCAACATGGTCCTCAAAGGTTGATGACACCTGATTGTGCAAGTGGGGAGACTAGTCCCTTAAGATCCATGGGATGCAAGGACAATCTTGATGATAGTGGTCTCCTTTGGAAATGACACATGGAGATTTAGGTTTGGATGGTGCAGTGTGTGGATTTTCGCTAGATGATGCAAGGTTTCCCCCTTTCGCCATTGGCTTCTTCTTCTTCTTCTCCTTCTCTTTCTTCTTCTTCTCAGTTACTTGGTTTTTAGTCTTACCAACTTTACCAAGTGAAGAGGAAGAAGGAGAAGGAGAAATAAATGAAGTAGAAGGTGAGGGGGTAGCTTCAGTATCATCTGGTTGCTTATTTGATTGCTCAAGAATTATGGTGCTTTGAGTGATAGAGGTCGAGAAGAGCCATACTAGTAGGCCAATTGTCAGTCCTGGAAGAGATAATGTGGCCATATGAGGTGCACCAACATCTCCCCAAGAGGAGAAAGGACTAGGATTTCCCCCAAGGGGAAATCCTTGGTTGGTGGACTCCATTTTCTCAACCTAAGATCAACGAGGGAACAATGACGTCATTCCGATTAAAATAAACTTTATGACGCTTTGACAGAACTTACTTTTTCAATTTTTAAGAGTCAAGAAAAATCTAAAGATGACTCTAGTCGCCTTCGATTTTTAATGAGCCTGAAGTGACAACTGCTAAGGTGGACCTTTTCTTTTAAGGAGTTTGAAAAGGAATGAAAGAGACTACTCTGGAAATCTAGATAGAGGGATTAACAAACCAATCGCAAAAATACAGAATAGTTTTTATGTTATGGCAGTCAATCTTCCCGAATGTTGTGTTCAGTGCATTGCGATCGATAGGGTGGCAGACACGGCTTCCTAAGGATAAAGGATATAGCCTGTTGTGGTCTCCCAATATATACTCGACGGTAGGTGGGAGCACAAGTCCGTACTGGTACTTGTTGTTCCAAAGAGGAAGAATCACCCAACCTACGCTAAAAGTGATAGTTACCAGGCTTTATTATGTTGGAATATGTCTCTAGCCTAGACTTCTAAATGTTGTGCGTTAGGTTCCAAAGCATTTTTAAGTTCATTGAATTTATTTTACAGTTGATATTTCTTAATAAGTTTTCCTTAAAGGCTCACCACGTGATGTAGATATACAATTCCTAAATATGCAATCTAAGATGATAAACAATCATTTACTCTTCTTTTTGCAATGAAAATCCTAGCTACTAATGAAAGAGAAGCGAAATTATTTCAACATAAAGCAAAGAGCACACACTAGATGCACTATCCTAAATCAACAAGCAGTATAAATGAAAATGCACATGCATGTATTTGTTTTCCGCCTTCTTAATGTGTGAATGAAAAAAATAATGCTAAGTACAAATCTGAAGTATCTTTTCTTTCAAAGCGATAGTACTAACAATTTCCTGTACAAAATGCGACAAGAAGACAAGGACAACACTTTGTGATTTTTAATTGAAAACTGCTTTCGACACTTGAAATACTATTAATTCAAATCAAATACAAGAGTAACAGTGTAATTGACCATCAAGAAGAGTAGAATTATTTTCTTTGACTGAAAACGACACTTGTGACACTTCCAAATCAAAAGATGACAGTTCGATTAAGCTACTTCTTTGTAAAGGAGAAATGTAAATGGCAAAAAATACATAAAAAAACATTCACAATTATTTGTACAATAGAGGCTAAATAATGCAAAGGAAGGGAGTTTCAATAGTGGTATATTGATTATAGACAGCAAAATCCTGAATAAAGCTGAAGAGAGTGAAGGAAAAACCGAAATCTAGAGGCAGAAACTGTCTTATCTGATCGTCGCACCTGTAACACAGGGAAACAGGGATGCATCTCACCTACTGCACATGGGATGTGTGATGCATCCAGTGTGCCAAAAGGAGACAGTATGATGGTCCAGGGATGAGAATTTAACTTGGCTTCTGGTCACAGTTTGCAGCTTAGTTTAGGGATTTAAGCTGAGCTAATGATAGTCAGTAAATACAAAGCATAGGGGCTAATCTAATGAGGTTACTTGAGCCACCACTGGGGTAATTAGGATGTTTGCAAATCAGTTGTTCAGTTTATAAACAAAAACTGGAGATGGAATGAAGCACCATTGATCTACTTTGCACTTGCATATCAAATGTAGTTTGAAGGCTAGCTGTCTTAACTTCAGGCTCCATTTGTAGTTTATAAAGCAAGTAAATATAAACAATCAAACAAGCTATTTTCTCTCCAGCAGAGTCACCATTTTGTTATCGGGAACTCTAGTGTCCATTCAGAGCTACTAGTCCCACTAATATGGGTAGCTATCTTAGAAGCAAACAAACTAAAGTTACTTATGTTTTCCTTTATGAGAATTAGATGAGAGAGAAGGAGAGAGTACAAACCTCAGTCTCTCTCTTGGCTTCTTTGTTGTTTCCTCTCCCCTTTGAAAGATATTTGCCACTCCTTCCTCACTTTTCCCACTCCAAAGAACACCTATAGAGTCAAAGAAGCATAATAACATCAAAGCATAGAGATGTAAATCATAAGCAATATAGGATCAGATATATATTTTGACCATACAAATGCATATATCAACTCAAACATACAAGAATGTGGAGGAAAACTCAAATATTAGGAGAGAGGATTACAACCCATTGATCTGACCCACGTCATCCTCCCAGCATGAGATCCCTTCTTAACCTCATGAAAAGCTTATATCACCCAACACTATGATGTTCCACATAGAAACCAATAGCACTTCCTTACAAAATACAAGATTCTAGCCTATGGATCTCTGGGATGAGTGATCCATATATAGATGTTTGCAGGTGGGTGAGTCAGCTTCTGGGATTTTGATTAGTGTATTCTCTCTGATAGTTCTTTGTTCTACTTGGAGATTCATGATTTCTCACTCATACCTGGGTGAATTCGGAGAGGCAAGTGTCAAATGAGCATTTTCTAGAAGATTCTCTGGGTTTCTACCTAGCCAACTGCTTCTGCCATTTGTCTGCTCTCGCTCATTGCACACCACAGAAGGTCTTTTTAGTATGCATCACACTTTTTGCATGGGGCAGGTAAGATGCATCACACCCTTAGCACTGGGCAGTCTATATGGTCCAGTTTTGACGAGTTATGAGTAGTTTTTCATGGAGAACTTCTGGAGATGATGTTATCAACTGACCTTGCTCCTTTAGGGTATGAAACAACAATTTTAGGGACTTAGAAGCCCTTGGTTTATGGACATATGTGATTGGGGTTGCAATGTCCAAATATGTCTATAAAACTTGGGTTTAGCTCAGTTGGCGTGAGTAGTTATGAAATGTTTGATGTGTTTAGTAATGGTGGAAAGTATGGTGGAAGGAGGTCCACATTGAACACTGGGTGTACAAAAAAGAATGGTGGGGTTTTGAGCTTGAAATAATTGTTTCCTACTGCCTTGTTGATAGTGCATGACCCATATCAGAGTGGGTGATGCTTGTAATTGGTCCCATCGATGCACTCCTTTTGAAAATGTAACCAAAATTTGTTGCCCACGTGGAAGTTGTGTGGCACCCGATGTCTACCATGACGTTGTTTTTACTTAGAATTTTCTCTATATATTATGTCATTGAGCTTCTTGCGCATGTGTCAAATACACTCATTGAAGTTGTTATCCCTATCAGCTTATGATTAGGCATGAGTTGAATCTTCCTCACTAGCAGAAGATTGTAAGAATACATCAATGTGACATAATGGCTGGTATCCCAATCCCACTTGAAAGGGGTTGTGGTGAGTTAAGCTATGGAGAGCTTTGTTAAAGCGGTGTTGGATATAGGGGATCCCTTCATCCCATGTGGGAGAAGCTTCAAATTATACATTCGTAGAATGTGCACGATCATCCTATTGATGACCTATGTTTGGCCAAAATATTGGGGGTGGAAGGTCATAGACTTATTGAGATTCCTAGCCATCACTAACTAGAGAATTTCCCAAAATGTACTCAGAAACCTATTGTCCAGATCTGAGATAATGGATAGTGGTATCCCAAAGCTAAGAAAGGTTCGGTATGTATTGTATTGATGTCTTAATGTTGAATTGATTCTAGTGGATGATTTCCTATGAGAGGACATTTTGAAAGCCTATTAGTATCAAACAGGAAGGGTTTTCTATATGGTTGGATGTCATAACCAGGACTAGATGCTAGAACAAGGATCGGTCACTTATGGACTGTTGGAGGGTAGTGTGAGAGTGGACCATGTGTGGACGTGCATTTAGCATTTAGGGTCTGTTGGAGGACAACGTGGTAATGCCAAAGTTGGAGCCTAGTGTGCACCATCTTCATGGAATTAGGTGTTTTATAGAGTGGCATTTGTTGAGCTCATTAATTTGATCAACTAGGAGAATTTTTTGTAGTCCTTGACTTGTGTGTGAGAAGGACATCTACAACAGATGATGGATATTCCTCTTAGCCCATGTTCATTGTGGGAGATAGACTTATTGTCATTGTAGGTGGTAGACCATTATGTCGTATCTTAGTCTTCATTGGAGCAATGTGGGAAGACTATAATTGGCTCAACTCCCTAAGTGGCTGAGGAGGAGTAGTGGGTAGATTGAGAGTTGTTCACAAGTGGAGTTGTGAACAAATCCACATGAGCCTCATTGTGTTGTGCCCTTGATGGACTAAGGTAGAAATAGTGAGGATATTGGATAACAGAGGTTTAGTGGCCACATGGACTTGCATTGTTGATAGAGGCAGTGTTCCAGATCGAGAGTCGAAGGACTGGGCATGTAAATGGTAAGACTAAGAAGAGATTAGAAAGCACACTACATCATCTATATGGTGAGTGTATCTTGTATGGGAAGATTGTTTGTCAATGGAATATCATGAAGCCCTAGTTTGGTGTCCTTTATTAGTGAATGTATGATGGTGGTTATACCTGGTACACTAGCCCTAGAATGTTGTGTTATATGTCGATTAATATAATGAATTTGGATTGAAAATTGTAGAAAAACATGTCTATATGTTGTGCACTAATAGATATACTTTTGTTTGTATTCTGCTGTGCAAGGTAGCTTCAATGTGATTCTTGGTTTGGTATCATAAAAGATTCTAAGATTCTATTCTAGATGCAAGATCCTAGAAAACAACATGGTTTGAGAGTGTATCTAAAATAGTTTGAGGGACTATAAAATAGAGTAGGAACAATGAAGTAACTTAGAGGGAGTTGTGGGTGTCTAGATCATTGAGCAGAGGGTTCAGTTGAAGACATGGAGATGTGGTCTTAAATGGATTTGTAGTGAGATTGGCTAGGAGTTCTTGTGAATAGGTGGTAAGCCTCATGACCAATAGTTTGTTGGAGGGCAGATTGTCGATCATCGACATTCGTTGATTTTTCATAGATGGTAGGGACAGCTTGAGGGTGTCTTTGGCTTGAATGATACTAGGTTGATCGAGGTGCCTTCATGTGATGGAATACAGATTGGAAATCTAAATTATTCATCGGATCATGATGTTCCATATTTGATATTGCGGGGATTTGCACAAGTGGTATTTTCTCCATGAAGATGAGTGCATGTAGGACTAAGTTAGTGGAGATTGTGTAGGCTCAAAGGGAGTCTAGCCTTAGAGGGAGCATCCCTATGGGGATTTGGAATATTTATGTTCACATGTGATGAGGCATAGGAGCTACCGATGTTTTCAGGTTCGTTCTACATGGTATGCTGCATGGGTGGACTCTAGATGGGCTATAGAGTTGATATTGTTGTAGACTACCTAGTGTTGGAAATACCTCCCCTGCTAAGAGGGAGTGTTGATATTTTTAGCTTGGGAGGTACTCCAAACCCTAGGCTTGTGTGTTGTGGTGGACTTGGCACACAAGTGTGGGTTATGGGCATGGAAACCAACCTTGCGGGATTTTCACACAAGCTTCTTGGTGTGATTCCATGAGAGGTTTTGGATGTGGTGATTTGAGGTGATAGAGGATCTTGGGAGCAATGATGGGCCTTGGTATTGCAAAAAGAATGGTGCAACTCCCAAGGCTACCAACTTTAATTATTAACCCAGGGTTAGTACAAACATAAGAGGTGTCGGCATTATATGTCCAGAATAAAATGTGTCCTTCCTTTAGTGTCATGATGTAATGGAGTGCATGTACTGAAGTCAAATCCTAAACTATTTCCCGAAAATTAAATATTCTAAATGGAACCTTAACCTATTGCAAGAAAGAATGTACAAGGAAAGAGATCGAAATTCAATGCTAAATCACACCATTCACTAATTAACCATTTAAGAAGCTATGCTAGAGAAATGCTAAATCAACATGAAGCAAATGCTGCTATCTAAGTTGTAGGAGTAAGAAGCATCAAACAACACTAATGTGCAAGTAAAGAGACTGAACTAAATATTTTGTTGCTTTTTTTGTCTTTTTATGCAAAATCAATTATGCAACTAATTGTTTTGTGGATGTGGAGGGTGAATTAAGGATGTTTGAGGATGTCTGGAAGGGCTATGAGATGGTTGGATGGTATTGAGAACCCGTGGGATGCTTTTGGTGAATACCTAGAGTTTTTTAATCAATTCGACCTCAAAACATGACGTTTCAGGAAAATGTACAAAATGTACTAGAAACCTACACGATGATCACGTAGGAATTATAGGAAACCTTCAAGATACAACCGAGAGAAAAATGTGAGGTATTGGAGGTGATGGGAGGCCTAGGAAAGGTGTGTGATTGGTGGAATGGAGTGGGAAAATTCCTAGGGTCACTCAGAACTCAAAACCAAAGTTGGGAGATGGATGCATTCACTCAAAATGCTTGTGAAATGATGAAATTGGTGAGGGTTTAATGACCAAGAAAATAAAATCCAAATTGGATGGGAAATTTATTTTTATTAACTAGGATGTCTTAGACCCCTATTCCAAGTGGAATCACTCAAAAATACCTATGTTAATCCATTCTAAAAAAATAAAAAACATTGCCAGTCGAAAATCTAGAAATTCGAGAACTAGTGAGCTAGTAAATCTAAGAAATGCCTAACCAAATCAAGTGCAAATTGAACAGGGTAATTTTTTTATGAACTAGAATGTTTTTTTTATCTAATTCAAGTTGAATCAAGTTGATTTTATCTCATTAGTATGCTCTAAAAAATAGCAGAAATTTATTGTTCTTTGCCAAAAAGGAGGTCCAACAAACTAGAGTTGGGAATAAGAAGACTAATCCAAGGAACTCAATGACTATTATGAACTTTCAGATCTTTTCCAAGGATGCAATATTGCTTGTTATCCTGCAAATGAACTTAAGTCAACTATTTAACTTAAGCCCACTATTGTTATTCTTGCGCCCTTACATTATTATTGTTATGTCGACTCTAATTATATTATGACCCCTTAGACTCCTATATATAGAATGGAAGTCTTGTCATTTGTATCATCCAATAACTTTTCATTTCTGTAATGTAAAGGAGGTTTCCCCCTCGAAGAGGCTGAATTCTAAGGCATTTATCTCTCGTTTCTATATTTTTGTGAGTAGGTTTCATAACATTTGGTATCAGAGATTTGGATTCTAGGGTTTTGCTGCTCCAAATAGGTCAGCGTCGTATATTCACTATTACATTTTGTCTACGAAGTTTCAGAGGCTAAAAACAAAGACCATTTGAGCCAAAATTGTTTTGAACTTCGGTTCTGAATTTTAGAGCTTCTCATGCAATATTTTCAAAGACATGATCTGATGATGTTATGGTTTCTGTCGACTATCGAATTACATCCTAAACAAGTGACCTTCAGAAAATCATCATAACTTTCTCTTTGAGCATTAGATTGAAATTTAGTAAGAAGTTACAAAAATAGGATGTCCTGTAGTTTTTTGTATATCCATTTCAGGTACTAAGGTTGAAACAATGACACATGGTACTTCGTACAAGTTCTCTCTACTAAACTAGTATATAGTTAGGTCATCTTGAGAGATTGGGCATAACTCTTTCTTGGATAATCCAATTTCAATCAGACTGTTGGCATTGGAAAGAGGATGTAGAGGGCTACCACAGGTTGGAATTGCAAACCTTGGAGATTAGAAACTTCAAAGATACAACATATTCAACAACGAGATCCTAAAATCAAGAGAAAGAGATATGAGGAAGTTTGATGGCAAGGATCCGGTAAATTGGATACTACAGATGGAGCAATATTTTGATAAACATGAAGTGAAACTATTACAAAAGGTACATATTGTGTCTTTATATTTAGAACCGAATCAATTTTCATGGTATAAAGGGCTTTGTTCTCGTAAATCACTTCTCACTTGGTCAATTTTCACGAAAGAAATGATAGCACATTATAAGGATAAAAAGAGTAACACCTTCTTTAGCCAATTGATAAATCTAAAACAAAAGGGTTCAATGGTAGAGCACATTGAGGACTTACAAAAATTGAATATAAGGGTAAATGATATTCCAGAGAAGCAAAGGATTGATGTCTTCATAGGGACTTTAGAGGATAACATTCAACATGAGGTTCATCTTTCATGATGTGATTAATTGGAGAAGGCATCCAAGTTGGCAAGAAAAATTGAAAGAGAAATTATGGGAACAAGGAATCCCACCACTCACAGCTATAATTATGGAAGTGTTTTTTCTCCTATCCTTCCATAACCTACAAGGTTTACACCACAACAATTGGAAGAAAAAATAGAAATAGGGCTTTGTTACAATTGTGATCACAAATACACTAAAGGTCATATGTGTGCTGAGAAGAAATTATTTTACATAGATTATGAAGAGGAGAAAGAAAATAATCAATATACATCAAAAGAAGAGGATATATAGTAGCAACCAACCCCAGAGAAAGAAGAAATGAATCCGACCATATATTTTAAAGAATTGTAAAGAATTACCACTCCTTAAACTCTCAATATAGAAGAACATAGCAAGAGGAAAAAGGTTCAAGAAGTGAAAGATCACATCGAGAAAGAAGAAGTGAATCCAACCATATCTTGCAATGCATTGTCCATAATTACCACTACTCAAACTATCAAGATAGAAGGACATATTAGGAATAAAAATGTTCAAGAAGTGAAAGATCACATCGAGCATCAAGAAATGAATCCAACCATGTCTTGTAATGCATTGGAAGAAATTACCACTCCTCAAACTCTCAAGATAGAAGGACATATAGAGAAGAAAAAGTTTCAAGCATTGAAAGATCACATTAAGCATCAACAACAATTTCTCAACCATTAAAATGATAACGCCACCTTGGTGCAAAATCGAATGAAACAACAAGCAAATCAACATCACAGTAAAAGAAGTTTTGATGTATGCGATTGGGTATTTTTATGGCTACATCTCAAGAAAGTTATTTATGAGAAGGAAATGTTGGCAACACTACATGCAGTTAATAAATGGTGACCTTACCTAATGGGAAGACACTTAAAGGTAAAAATTAATCATGATCATCTTAAATACTTTTTAGAATAAAGATTATATTTACAAGAACATAAAAAATGGGTCATGAATATGTTAGGTTATGACTTTGAAATCATCTACAAAAAGGGAAGCAAAATGTTGTTGCAAATGCACTCTCAAGAAAGGATGAGGATGTGGAAGCATTGTTTTGTTCTATTTCTATTATCCAACCAAATTGGATAAACGAAACAAGGGATGAATGGAAGAAGGATGAAGAAGTTTTTCCACTCATTCAAAAGTTACAAAAGATCCTAGTTCAAAAAATATTTCTAGAACCTGACGAGGAAGGAAAAATCATATTGGAACTTGGAGGAGTCACAGAAACAAGAAACCAATAGCTACGAAATCGATAAATTTCAGAGTATCTCCTCAAGTGGAAGAACTTACCCACTGAAGATTACACATGGGAGGACAAGAATTTTGTACACAAACAACAAGAACTACTCAAGCATTGAGGACAACAATTTTTGAAGGAGAGGGGCATGTTAGGTCCCTATACTACTAGTGTAACCCCTTATTGTTATTAGGTCCCTATCATTGCATTAGGTCCCTATGTTAGCTCTGATTATATTATGACCCCTTAGACTCTTATATATAGAAAGGATTTCTTGTCATTTGTATCATCCAAGAATTGTTCATTTGTGTAATGTAAAGGAGCTTGCCCCCTCAAAGAGGCTCATTTCTAAGGCGTTTATATCTCTTTTCTATTTTTTTTTGAGTTGGTTTCATAACACATTGGAGTTCCATAATTTGTGCCATAATTTCATAATATCTTGTTGACTTATTATTTATTATTGATCCTCCAGTAGTAGGGAACAAGTCCCTAAATTATCTCCTCCTCCAACTCTTCATAATCTGCCCAATATTCTCATAATATTCCACAAAATATAAATAATATTAGGCACAAATATTAAATTATTCATACACCTTCCTAATGAATATATTAAATTTAAAAATAAATTATATAATGCAAAAAAGAGAGGTTTAACGTGCTGAAGGATGGTCATAGGCCTTAATTTATGTTTTAAATTAGAGGTATGGGCCTTAATTTATGTATAATTTAGAGGCACATCATACCCCCTGCTGAAAGCATTGCTCATCCTTTGAGAAAATTAGTGGCCTCTTTATGCCACATCCATGGTCCTACTGGCCTCTCTCATGTGCATTAAGAATATTGGCTGTAAGCTCCGCAAGGACAAGCCCAAAAGCATATTTGTTCAAAGAAAAATCATTGTTTCTTGAGACCATTAGCTTGCTTTCTTGCCCTTATTCAAGATGAGATTTTGAATATTTTTTTAGTTTAGCAAGGTGTTCCACATCCTTATCAACCTTCTACTACCTTGTTACACAATTTCGACACCTCTAAGACCTTAAAACTGCCTTTAGATGAGAACTAGGACATCTTGTAGTAATTGCTGTCAAAACTACAGGAAACCTACAAGAAACAGTGTTAAAACTACAAGATACCAGTTTTGAGCATAAATGATAGTGTGAGCTTAGGGAAGGCCCTTACTTGACTTCCGTTCCTTTCTCCAATTTTCATAACATCTTTTCGGCCTTAGACAAAAGCTAGAAAGAGATTAGAGACCTCTTGGAAACCCTCTTTTTATCACTCCAGTTTGAGTTTTGTTTTCATGGCGAATGCGCCATTTCCCTTTGTTGCATTATTCTTCTATTTTGTGGCCTATGTGACTAACTAGTGGCCTTGGAGTTCTCTGTTTTGATTAGGTCTCTCTTAGGCACTGTCATTTTTGGTTTTAGCACACTTTTTTCCTTTCTTCCTTCTTGTAGAAGCATTCTACCTTCCTGTAGTAGTCATTCCTTCTTCCTTCAGAGTCTTCTAACTATATGGGAGTGATGATAAATGATGAAGAGGGATTGGATGATTATGCTAGGGCTCAAAGGGAGTAGTGTAGGTTTGTGAAAATGGAGAGGATTCCCTCGTTTTTTATTTCAAGAATGAAATGGGATGGATGAATGATGAATAGATAGAGAATATGAAGTGGATGGAGGCCTTGGAGTGCTATGGTGACCTTGCCCTTTGCAAAAATTTCGTCCTTTAATTGTGGTCATCATTTCCTGAAATCATCACCCTTCATAATTTGACTTTTCAACATTGCATGAGTGGAGGAGTGAGTTGAAATCAACTAGTTGAAGGTAGCTAAGACTATTGGCCCATAATTAGCCTATAAAACCCCATCTATCATGCATTGACAACAAATTTTTAACCATAATATGCTCAAGAGAAGAGGTTAAGAATATTGCATACCTGTACCCACCTGATGGTTGTTTGAGAGACATGCATGCTGTTGTTGAGTTGATGTTTATGTGTAGGTGTTGGATGGTGATATTGATGATACTAGTGGTGCTACTAAGCTCTGGAGGAGCTTCTTTGACCTTTGGATCTCCTTTAAAACTGCTCACTACCAATCCTATAGGTGTTTTTTGTATGATGTAGGTTTACAGGACAACGAACTTTCTTGTCCATATCTCCCAAACAATAGACTGGACTGAGCTGAAACTTCTTGAGCATGTTTTCTCATTTTGTATCCTTAACATTTCTACTTGTTTTGTTAGATAGCTAAGAACTTCTATTTTAAAATAATTAAATAGATTTCCACATTTATCTTGACTTACTGATCTTTATGTTGATTACCTACTCTTGCTTTTCCTCTAGATATGTGTTTGCATGTTTCACAAATTTCCTCAAATGATAATTGATATACATCACCTCTACTCATGAGATTAAGGAGATTAATCCACCTGTCCCTAATTGTTCTAAGTAGGAGGGTTTTTAGTGTGTCGGATCCTAAATGATGTATTTTGGCCCTCTTAACATTATACATGAATCTCTCTATCAGATCCTCTAGATTCTCGTCTTCTCTTTGATTCATTCTAAATATTTCTTCTTTAAGATCATGATCTTTATATTTTTCTAGGAATATCTTCTGCATATCATTCCATGATTTTATTGAGTTAGCCCCTAAACTCATGAACCATTTAAGAGTTCTATCCTTCAATGATGCCGGAAACAATCTCAATTTTTGAGTTTTTAATAAGTAACCATAACATATACAAACAATATCAAATTCCAAGAGAAATGTTTCCGGATCCTCTGAGATTAAACCATGAAATTTTGGAAGAAAAGATGGAGGGATGTTCTTCATGTGCACACTTCCATTAGTATCTTGAATGGGAAATCTGATAGGATCTTCCTCATTGTCATTATCGCCATCGATTTCTTCTTCATTCTTCACCATATTCTTCTTTTACCTACAAAAGTGAATGGTGATATGGCTCTTACTGCACCATGTGATCAAATGATGGGTTGGGTTGGTATGGCGGAATTTTGTTTTTTGTTTTTATTATTGAATGAAAACTATAATGCAATGCAATTTTCTACTTTTGAAATTAAATATGACTAATGAAAATATTTTTTTTTGTTTTTGGAAAAATTAAAAAGAAATGATTCAACTAGGGGAGAAAACAATGCATACTATGACACCTCCTTGGCAACAGTGCCAAAAATTGATGGGCCTCCGTATTTCAACAAGAATGATGCAACTCCCAATGCTACCAACTTTAATTACCAACCCGGGGTTCATAAAATCTTAAGAGGTGTCGGCACAATATGTGTGGAATACAATGTGTCCTGCCTTTGCTCTCATGATTTAATGGAGTGCATGTACTGAAGTCAAATCCTAAAATAATTGCAGAAAATGAAATATTTGAAATGGAACCTTAACCTATTGTAAGAAAGAAAGTACAAGGAAAGAAATGGAAATTCAATGCTAAATCACACCATTCCCTAATTAACCATTTGAGAAGCTATGCTAGGTAGAAATGCTAAATAAACATGAAATATATGCTACTATCTAAGTTTTAGGAGTAAGAAACATCAAACAAAACTAATGCGCAAGCAAGGAGATTGAACTAAACACGGTTTTGCTTTTCTTGTCTTTTTATGCAAAATCAAGTATGCAACTAATTTTTTTTTTTTTTATGGATGTGGCAAGTGAATTAAGGATGTTTGAGGATGGATGGAAAGGATATGATATGGTTGGATGGTGTGGAGGAGCCTTGGGTGGCTTTTGGTAACTTCCTAGAGGTTTTCCATCAATTCAGCCTCAAAACAGGTCATTTTAAAAAAGCCTACACAATGTACCAGAAACCTACAGGATGATCCTGTAGGAATTACAGGGAACCTACAGGATACAACCGAGAGAAAAATGTGAGGTATTGGAGGTGGTGGGAGGCCTAGGAAAGGTGTGTGATGGGTGGAATGGAGTGGGAAAATTCCTAGGATTACTCAGAACTCAAAACCAAAGTCAGGAGATGGATGGATTCACTCAAAAATCTTGTGAAATGATGAAATCAGTGAGGGTTTAATGACCAAGAAAATAAAATCCAAATTGGATGGGAAAATTTTTGTTATTAACTAGGACGTCTTAGGTCCCTATTCCAAGTAGAATCACTCAAAAATACATATGGTAATCCATTCTAAAAAAATAAAAAACATTGCTAGTCGAAAATCTAGAAATTAGAGAACTAGTGAGCTAGTAAATCTAAGAAATGCCTAACCAAATCAAGTGAAAATTCAATGGGGTAATTGTTTTTATGAACTAGAATGTTTTTTTGATCTAATGCAAGTGGAATGAAGTTGATTGGATATATTTATAATTCTCTAAAAAACAGCATAAATTTACTGTTCTTTGCCAAAAAGGAGATCCAACAATCTAGATTTGGGAATAAGAAGAATAATCCAAGCAAAACAATGACTATTATGAAATTCCAAAGATTTTCCAAGGATGGAATATTTCTTTTGATCCTGCAAAATAACTTACATCAACTATTTCACTCAATCCTACAATAAGAAATAATTAATTCTAAATGCAGAAATAGAAATAAATAAAAACTAGAGATGCATGTGAATAAGCAATTAAAAGAAGGAAAGAAAATGATACAAAAGGGCCCTGAGGTTTCTGGGATGGCCAAGGAAAATCAGAGACCTATGGAGGATAACAATATTAAAACGCTAAACATGACACCAATCTTCATTATTTTCATCAATAGAATTACATCCCTACAAGAAAATATAATGGAGTTGCAAAAATACAAGCCCTCTCCACCATAACACTAATGAAAATCTATGCCTAGAGGAAAATTCGACTTCATACTTATAAAAAATGATTAGGAATCATTCCCCACAAATAGAGGAAGATTTCCCCACCAAAATCCCTTGATTAGTCGATCTAATCCGCAATACTAGGAATTTGCATTAAATGGCACATAACACATTCCTAGATTTTCTCAATCATTCCCTAGAGGAAAAATCGACTCGGTACTTATACAAAATGATTAAGAATAATTACCCATGGATGGAGGAAGATTTCCCCATCGAAATCCCTTGATTAGTGGATCTTCTCCCTTGATTGGTGGATCTGCTCCCTTGATTAGTGGAACACATTCCTAGATTTTCTCAATCATTGGAGTTCCATAATTTGTGCCATAATTCTATAATATCTTGTTGACTTATTATTTATTATCTGTCCTAAAAGTAGTCGGGAACAAGTCCCTAAGTTATATTCTCCTCCAACTCTTCATAATTTTCCCAATATTCTCATAATATTCCACAAAAAATAAATAATATTATGCACAAATATTCAATTATTCATAAACCTTCCTAATGAATATATTAAAGTTAAAAATAAATTACCTAATCTAAACAAACTAAAATGTGTATTGTCTTTTTGAATGATTAAATGAATAATTAGTATTTTTCTTTCATGGTTGAACCAGATAATATATTTAACAATGTTAAAAATTTATTACAAAATAGATGACATTTAAGATGATGGTTTGTTATATCTTTTATGGTTTTCTAGAAAATACAACTAAAAAAATTTGTATCATTTTTAAGGCTAAATTCTTGAGGATACTTTCAATGTGATAAAGAAATTTGAGGGTAATAATACGACTCTTAAAACTGTTGCCACTAAAAATTATAGAATGAATCAGCTTCTCTTTCATAGAGTAAATTTGGGAATTCATGAAATTTATCAAATCAGAGAAAAGAGATTATGCATCAATTGTGATGGAAAATACATGTAGGTGAGCAAATGAGGTGGGAGAATCTATTAGACACAGATTTTGAATGTGATAAAGGTCAAGAAATATGACAATTACAAGCTCTAGAATCGATGTAGCCATATCATGTCATCATTTGGATGATATCAACGCTCAAGTAAATATTGGGATATAAAGATATATCAAAATTAAAGGTTAATACTTTTGAATACTTTTATATTATACATTCATAATTCTTTCTAAATCATCAAAACCTAGAAATTTCTTTATATATCTAGCACTAGAGTTTCAATAAATAATTGCAGCTAGAGATACCAGAAACCATTCTTGAAATTTCTATTCATTAACATTTATTTGAATGGTAGGGGTTAATAAGGTATACAATCTGAGTTATTACATTTGTATTTCTATGATTGTTTTCATATAGCATGAATGATATGATAAATAGCTTAAACAATAATGGTAAGATTTAAATATTATACAAGGAAGCTTTTTTCAAAACATCATTTATATGGTGCATTTTTAATAGTGTGAAAGCTTGTAACTGCATTGAATAATCTACAATAAAAATGACACTATTTTAAAATGTGCAAAGGAATGTCCCTTCGGATGAATTCTTATGTTAAGAACCGTCTAACCAAATCAATGTGAATATCATAATCCCTTTCAAATAATTGTATGTTCACACATCAAATTCATTTATTTATTTATTTTAAATTAAAAATATATGCGGTATAAATTTTAAGCAAATTTTATATATGTATTAAATATTTTACCTAAATGAAATAAGCCAATATAAATAAAAAATGTTAGGTGCTAATATGCATATTAAAAAAGAACTGATATTTATCTCAAATAGACCTATTCACTACTATAATTTAATAATAACAATTATCTATTAAATAATCAATGTTATATACAATTTGAGTGGGCCTAATGGTTAAGAACATGTGGTCAAAGGTTCAAAACTAGAGGGAGTAGAGTATGTATGCCTTCCCAGTCAAATTGCGACACAGAGGTGGCTCCCTTGTCTAGCAACCAAGGAATCCCTTTACACCAATTTAGTTTCTACCTTTGCAGTTACGTTAAAATTGGATAATAATAGTACTATATGTTAGTTGAATATAACTATTTACCATTGAATAATTAAATAATTAACATAATACATTAATTAAAATTTTGGACATGCTACATTTGCTCTCATTTTCTTTCTAGACACATTTGGCATAGGTGGAAATTATATAAAATGTATTTCTTATATAATTAGGTGAATTAAAGATTTATAATTTTTTTAAAACTTGTATTACTTTAAAATTAATTTAGTCAGATATAATGGAAACCTTATATAATACGTATATAATTATAATTATAATTCATTAAGCTAATTTAATCAATGGAATATCAATTCCTTAAAATTTATAGAGATTAAATTTCTCTTTATTAAATATAAATTTATCTAAATTTTCTATAATATTTTAATTAGTTTAATTAATATAATACTTCAAGATTATAAATATTGTTTAATTATTGAAACATCACTTCTATTTAAAGTTTACATGATTAAAGTTTACATAATTTAATTTATATTGAAAACTATATTAAAGATAATATTAAATTCACAATAATCTTATTTAAAAATATATTATAAGTGTAACAAATTTAAATAACTCTAAAAGTTATTACTTAATACTATAATATCTTAGTGAATTCCATTTCAAATTATATACGACACATGACTATAATTTAGAGAATGATTGGATTTTTCTTTCCATTTTTATTTGAATCCAAGAAAAATTAGTAATACTAATTTATATAATTAACTAGGATACATATCATATAATATTCCATTATCTTTATCATCATCACTATTATTTTTTTCACAACGCCTATATTTAATACTAAAGTGTAAAGAATATTATATTATATTAGGCGTGGTAAACATGAATAATATTTAGGATGTATATTTATGTATAAAGAGCGATACTCAATGTTTAATGAAATACGAATATTGATATAGGATATCCTTCTCTAAGAACACATATTAGTTTGCAATACAACAAAAGATGTTAATTGATATGTTTTCCTATAAAGTTAAAGTTTTTAAATGAACATATTTGCAATTATTTTCCTTTTCATATTCAATTTCAAAATAAATCTCACATGAAATCCTATTAATATCAATAAAATATTTAAAAAGTGATGTACAAATAATTTAACCATCAATCTATTTTCCAAAAATTAAAATTTTGATTCATAAATAATTTCTCAATTGAAAATTTCCATTTTCAAAGGAAACAATGCACTTTTTTAAAACATATATTGTAAAATATTGTATTAATATATAATATAGGCAATAACAAGCTCATTACTAAGAGAATGAATCTAATAAGATGAGAAAATCCAAGAAGAGGAAACAGAATCGCCCAAGTTGAACATCATTATATGTAGGATGAATTGTTATTGAAGTAATTGTGAAGAGTGTACTACCTCAAGAGGGATAAAAACATCTCATCCTTCCATAATTCCATTATATAAATAGGGACCAAAAACAAATTTTCCTTGCCAAATAATTATTGCCGTTGTAACCTTAAGAACCAATCTAAAATGGAAGAAGAACTAGTGAGATATCATCAACATTTATTTTTAGTTTCCATGACTAGCAAATAAGAGAAATATGAAGAATCAATTGGAATATTTTTCAATTGGTCATGAGGGATAAACATTAATCACTCGTTACAAGTATAACATATGAGTAGGTAGAAGCTAAATAATTCAATATAAAAAAATAAATTTGTAGGGTTTGGTGGGTCTGCCACTAACTTATACCAAGGATACTCACATATAATTAGAAGTGATCTACTGAAGGATGTGTAGGAATCATGATCATCCCTCCTATTATCCCTCGTCTCATTACTATCTTTCTCAAATTCATTCTTAGGAGGGAAGATGTCAACAAACGCAATGTTTTTTTACTTATATCTTTGTCATCTATCATACAAATTAATTTCCAATTTAATCACCAATAAAATAACATTAATACGACCTCACGTCATTTCCTATTAAAAATATGTCTATGTTGATGGAAGACAACTCCTAGATGGAATTCTGATGGAGCACAAAGTGATGCACTTAATAAATGCACTAGGACACTATGTAGGGTCATCAAATTCGATCTCTCAAAATCTTTCAATATATTAAATGGGCCTTATCTATTTCAAATTTTATTATCTTTCATCTTAATAAATGAATGGACAACATGGATTCAACCCATTTTATATTACTCTCATTAGACAACATTCTCAAACCTTCCCCCTCCCTACCCATTAGGTAAGGTGATTAATTATTAATTCTTTTTTTCATTATTATGGGAAAGAGATGTTGAAATTATTGTTATCATTGATTTTTAAGATAGGGGACACTAAATATGTCGATAATAAATATTGAAAAATCAAGATTGTTGCAATAATTTTGTTTTGAATTTTGATGCACAATTTTGATTTCCTATATTTGAAGACATTTTTACTCCAATTTTCTTATTCAAATTACATAATGTCATATCTAGTAGAAAATCTTATTTGGAAGTATTTGAAATTTTGTATGGTGTTATATACAACTCTATAGGAATGGTGATATATGAAATATTTTTTGATGATGGCCCTATTGTTCTTCCATGATGTTGGGTCTAGGATAGAGTCTTACAATCTCTGATGCTACCAAACCAAGAATCTACCCACTAGTTGTGCCTTATTCCACCAAGATCACAACACATCCAGACTATGCTTGATTTATTCACATCTCCACTTATGAACAACTCTCAATCTGCCCACTATTGCTCCTCATCTACTTAGCGAATTCATTCCACTAAAGTATTCATATGTTGCTTCAATGAAGACTAACATAGTGCACAGATGACTTCCACCTATCACTAAAAGATCTCCATCTCCCACAATGAACATGTGCTAGGAGAAGTGCCCATAATTTGTTGTATATGTACTTCTCCACACACAAGTGAAGCATTGAACAAACAACTCTTGGTTTATTAGAAAAATGACCTCAACAACTACCACTCTATCAACCACCTAAGTCCAAAAATATGGTGCACTTCATGCTACAACTTGGGCATTATCACACCGTCCTCTGGTAGACCATAATTGCCCAATCTACATCCACACTTGGTCCACTATCACACTACCCTCATACATTCCATGATTGACCAATTCTTGTTGTAGCATCTAATCCTAGATAGGGCATCCAACTACCTAGGAAACCTTCCCTCTAGGGTGATAAAAAGCTTCCAAATTGTCCTCTCCTAGGAAATCATCCACTAGTATCAATTCATCCTTATCACATCAATACAATACATATCAAGACTTCATTAACTTCTGCATCACCCTCGTGCAGTATGCTACATGCTCAACCCTTACTCGTGTTGCTTGTACTCGTATTCCTACACTCACGCATTCCTTCAATCGTGTTCCTACACTCACACATTCATGCACATGCACTTTCCTAAAATCGTGCATTCATGTACTCGCTCATTCCTTCACTCGTGCATTCTTCCACTTGTGTCCCTACACTTGCGCATTCCTGCACTCACACATTCTTGCACTCGTATTCCTACACTCACGTGTTCTTGAGCTTGCACATTCCTTCAATCGCGTGTTCTTGCACTCGCACATTACTTCACTCACATTTATGCACTCGCACATTTTTGCACTCACATTCTTTAACTCGTGTATTCCTTCACTATCGTCTTTCTGTAGTTGTGCTACGACACTTAATGCGGCCTTCTTGATATGTACACTATGAAATATGCTTCTTGGATGTGTTAAATGACTCTCCCCCACCTTATATTTATACAAAATATAAGCACTCCATCAAATCACATATGTGGGATTGAGAACTTAGCACAAGGTCCCTAAATGCCTAATTGGCCTTGAACAAACCCAAAAATTCATATCTCAAGTTCTATACCTTGAATTTTCGGGACGTTCAATGTCTCAAGTTGCTCTCATGATCCTATATCACCTCAAATCATAAGATGTCCAAAACCTCTCATTGATTCACGCCAACAAGCTTGGGTGCAAATCCCACAAGCTTGGGTTCAACACCCACAAGCCACACTTGTGTGGAAACTCCTCCACGTTCCACAAGTCTAGGGTTCAAGAACCCCCCAAGATACAAATCTCAACACTCCCTCTTATCGAGGGAGGTACTTCCAACACTAGGAAGTCTACATCAATACTAACATTACTAGCCAATCTGGCATCCACACATGCAACATACCATGTAGAATGCACCCAAGAATGTCGGTAGTTCTTATGCCTCATCACATGTGAACCTAAATATCCCAATCCTCCATAGGCATGTTCCCTCTGAGGTTATACTCCCTCTGATCCTACACGATCTCCACTAGCTTAGTCCTACAATCACTCATCCTCATGGATAAAATACCACTCGTGCAAATCCCCACGATATCAAATATGAAACATCATGATCTGATGAATAATGTAGCTTTCCAATCTATATTCCATCACATGAAGGCACCTTGATCAACCCATTATTTTCCAAGACAAAGAAACCCTCTATCTATCCCAACCATCTACGAAAAATCAACAGAATCCGATAGTCGACAATCTTCCCTCCAATAAACCGTTGGTCACAAGTCTCACCATAAATCCACCACAACTCCTAGTCAATCTCACTTCCAAGCTAGTTAATACTACATCTCCATGTCTTCAACTAAGCCCTCTCCTCTATGATCTAGACACCCACAACTCCCTCTAAGTTTCTTCGTTGTTCACATTATGATTCATTGTCCCTCAAATTAGATGGTGTTGTGGCCAGCAACAACCCCCCTTCTTATTTATTTTTATTACTAATACTAAATAAGTGGGGACCCTTATTCAAAATAAATTTAGTGCTTGTATTCCCTTTTTTAATAAAACTTGCTATCTAAAACTTAGGAGAATACCTGAAAAATCTAAAAAGACTTAAGTTTTATGATAAGTCCGAACAAATCCACTCTCTCAATAAAAAGCAACGCATCACTAAAAGTTAATGAATGCCTTCCTACAAGCGGAATTCTAAGATTGGGAAATAGCGATTCGAAATCATGCACTAAAAAGATACTCATCGCATCACATGCCTCAAACCACCAATATTTTATGGCAAGTCTCGCAAATCGCATTTCGCAGAAAACATGTTAATGGATGATTTGTCACATGCAATGAATTAGCGATATTGATATCTGCGATATTGCGATCTGTTATATTATGAAGAAAATCGCAAAATTGCCTTATCAAAGATCTACATGGCTCGTTGTTCGAAAAATATTTTTCCATAAATCGATGACCAATTATGCGCGTTACTGTTAATTAATGAGTTAGTTGGCAATCATTAATGAAATATGGTTTTGATCTGATCGAAGAGCCATTTAACGTAGGGTGATATATTTTATATGTTTTCCGCATTTAAAGATTTCCTGTCACCTTTTTCTTATCATTACTCTTACCTCATTTGTAAACTGTAGGAGCGAAGGGTAGAGAAGTATACATAGCAGTGTTCAGGATATTATGGGAAAGAAGGCTAAAGCTTCGAGTTTTGAAGATAAAGAAATGACGCCCTTATACACAGACACTACCTATAACAAAGATGCTAGTATTACTACTTGAGAAAGCATGTACACCCTATTCGAGGAAGAAAATCCCAGAGTAATGGAGGTTACAAGAACTGAAGATTCACATGGGTCGTTTGAGGCATCTATTATTGAACTAGCATGTTCATTCTTGCATCAGATAGTGGCGAAGCTCAAAATTCTCCCATACACATACATGGTCAAATGGGTACTAGATAATGTTTATATCACGAATAGAGAATTTAAAACTCAGAACCAAGAACTCATGGAGTCGTTCTTCCCACAAAATTAAGGTTTATATCCTCTAACAAAAAGCACACAAGAGGCGAAAATCGCACCAAGGAAGCTTAGATCGAGAAAGGGAGGTAGTTTCCGGTGCGCGATTAGCGCTTCGCTATGCAAAACCCCTCAAAAAGGAAAGCCTCTAATCGCTCAGTCATTTGTAAGCCCAGAAATTTGAGGAAAAAGTGCTAAAAGCGAACGGCAAAACCTGAATTCTAAAACTAGTGGTATTTAACAAATATATCCTCAAGTGGTATGTAAATATTTAACAAATGTACAATATCTGCAGACAAGCTGGAGACAGAAGGCGCAAGAGAGAGCAGAGTCCATCAAAAGGCTAACCAAGTTGAATTGGGATTCTTACTAGACATACTTGGTAAAACCACACAACTAGTGCATGACTCTCAAATGTATCATTAATTCTCCTAAGAAGATGGCACCAACACTTGTCAATTTCGTTTTCGCAAGATAGCTAAAGTCAGAATTTGGCCAGCCTACTCTCCTCAAGCAAGTGCTGAATTCTTGCAACTACAAGGAACATATACATAGATAGTTAGTTACGAGTTTTAGTTTTAGATTCAGTTTTAATTTTAGTCTTGCTTTATTTTTGCCTGAAATGAGGACAATCATTTAAATTGTATCCTACATTTTTGTAAAAAATTATTTTTAGATTTATCTAGTAGTATTTAAACCCTTCTCATACATTTAGAGAAGGGTCCTGAAATTTATCAAAACCTTGTCCCTAGAACATGCACTTTTGCACCCTCCGAGGAGGTTTTGATGAATGAATGGAACATGATTTATTGATATCTGCGTTTAATACCTAATATTGATGTTGCACTTTTGTACTCTTAGTAGATGTTGGATTAAGAAGAGATAAATCATTATTGGTGAAGCTCATGAGTAGAACTAGTTATAAATGGTACTTTTATCTCTTAACTATTTCTGCTTATGTGTTAAGGTGATATTCATGTTCAGTTATTTACATATGAATGCTTGAATGCCTGCCTTATCATTTGGCACTTCTGTACAATGATAGCTATTTATTTATGCCTAATATATGAGTAACTTATTATGCAATATGCTTTCCATAATCGTTTCATCTAACTTTTTATACGAAATGGTTAATCTTTAATGAATTCTTTTCTCATAGCAGTTGAATGATCTTTATTACCAGTTTCCATTTGAAATCATTTTAGATTGCATAACTGAATGATTAAATCCCGAGTAAGTTTTAGAATCAGATATTTTTGTTCGTTAGATTACAATTACATTATATTTAGAATAAATACATTTTTCTTAGAAGTTATTAGGAAGGAAATATCAATTCTCAACACACACACACATAAATTGGCAAACTGGTCCCATATCCCCAGTCGGACCCACTATACCAAACGGAAAAGGAGCTACTGACCAAGGTTCGGACTGGGTGGGTATCCCCCTTGTTAAAGACCCAATTTTTGGGGTTTCAACACTTGGATATGCTCTCAAACCACATTTATTTCGAGGACCTTGGATCTAGAATAGAATCTTAGATTCTTTGATGATACCAAATCAAGAATCACTTTGCACAGTGTGTTAGGTCCCTATACTACTAGTGTAACCCATTACTCTTATTAGTACAACCCCCTTATTATATTTTTCTCCTCATGTAATCCCCATATTTTTATTATTGTGCCCCATACAAGACCACTATGTTATTATTTTTCCCTTACAATATTATTGTTATGTTGGCTCTGATTATATTATGACCCCTTAGAATCCTATATATAGAAAGGAGGTATTGTCATTTGTATCATCCAAGCATTGTTCATTTCTGTAATGTAAAGGAATTTTCCCCTTCGAAGAGGCTTATTTTGAAGGTGTTTATCTATCTTTTCTATCTTTTTATGAGCCAGTTTCATAACGCAGTGGAATATAAACAACAATATATCTACTAATGCACAACTATAGACAAATGTTTATACAATTTTCAACCCAATTTCATTATATTAATCAACATATAATACAAAAGTCTAAGGCTCATGTACCAGGGATAATGACCCTCATACATCCACTAATACAACACACAAAACTAGGGCTTGGTGATAGTCCATCGATAACCAATCTTCCCATACTATATACACTCATCATTTGGCTGATGCAACACAATCTCGAAGCTCCTCTCAATCTTACCATGTACATGCCTGGTCTGTTGGCTCTCAATCTACACCACTACCCCTATCAACGATGCAAGCTCATCTGGACACTAAACATTGGCTATCCAATCTCGTCAATAGTTGTGCCTTAGTTCATCAAGGGCACAACACATCAAGACTCTTATCGATTTGTTCACAGCTCCACTTGTGAACAACTCTAAATCTACCCACTACTACTTCTCGGCTACTTAGGGACTTGAGCCAGCTACAATCTTCCTATGTTGCTCTAATGAAGACTAACATAGGGCACGAAGGGCTTCCACCTATAACTACAAGATGCCCATCTCCCATAATGAACATTGGCTGGGAGGACTATCATCATTTCTATAGATGTCCTTCTCACACACAAGTGAAGGGCTACAAAAACTACTACTCATTGGTGAGATTGATGATCTCAGCAAATGCCACTCTAGGAAAAACCTAATTTCATGAAGATGGTACAAACTGGGCTCCAAATTTTGCATTACCATGTTCTCCTCGAACACACCATAAATGCCCAATCCACATCCCCATTTCATCCACTCTCACACTTCCCTGCAATAGTCCACAAGTGACCAATCCTTGTTCCATCATTTGGTCCTCGTTAGGGCATCCAGCCAACTAGAAAACCCTTCCTCTTGGATACTAATAGATTTCCAAAATTTCCACTCTTAGGACATTATCCACTAGAATCAATTCAACCTTAACACATCAATACAATACATACTGAGCCTTGCGCATCTTTGGGATCCCACAATCCATTATCTCAAATTTGGACAACACATTTCTAAGTACATTTCTGACAATCCTCTAGTCAATGATAAATACAAATCTCACTAATTCTATGACCTCCCATCCCCAATTTTATGTCCAAATGGAAGTCACCAATAGTATGACTATGCACATTCTATGAATTTATAACTTGAAGCATCCTTGCACATGGGATGAAAGCCTCCCCTATCTCCACCATAGCTACAATTGAGCTCACCATAGCTCAACTGGCCACAACCCCTTTTAGGTGGGGTTCGGATTCCAGCCATTATCACCCGTTGATGTAGGCATACCATTTAAAGGTAGTCAGGAAGATTCAACTCATGCCTAATATGAAGTTGATAGAGCTAACAACTTCAATGAGCTCATTCAACACATGTGGAAGAATTTTCATGACATATTGGATAAAACAAATGCTAAGTACAAGAAAGATCATGACAGACATTGGGTGCCACACAACTTCCACGTGGGTGTCAAAGTTTGGTTACATTTTGAGAATGAGAGCCTCAATGGGCCCAATTACAAGTGTCGCACGTTCAAATATGGGTCGTGCACCATCACCAAGGTTGCAGGGGACAATTCTTTTGAGCTAAGAATCCCACCATTCTTTGGTGTACACTGAGTGTTTAATGTGGACTACCTTCTGCCATACCTTCCATTATTATTGGACACATCAGAGATTTCATAACTCACACCAAATGAGCTAAACCCAAATTGCATGGAATAGTCCACGAATAATTGAATCACTGACAAGCATATTAGGAACACACTCCAATAGAAGGTCCAACTGTATCGATTTTCCAAAAATGGCCAACTTCTCCGTCAAGGCAAGTGGCTTGTGAGGGACCAAGTTCAACATCAGTTTGACGATCTCATGTAGGAACTCAAAGCAATGGGGATAATTGCTTTATAAGGGGGGATAAATGATCAAGGTCGATATGTTGGCCCCCTACCTAATCCACCTCGATCAATACCATTATTTCTTAGAGTTTCCTTAATTATAGAAAAAAATCAATTTCATTAATTGTAGAAAAAATTACAATTTTTTGCAATTTTTTGGCTTCTAAATTCCTCAGATATGTATTTCTAATGATGTATTATTCCCAACAAACAAATATGATATGTGAAAGTTATATCCCTTGGAAGTTGATGTACAAATTTTACCCAACAGGACTTGTAGTTTTGGCGGTTCATCTCCTAGGATTAGGGTTTTTTATGTTTAGGGCTTTCCATTGTTTCTAAATAATAAATAAGACTAGCCCCATTGTAACATAGTTTAGAGGCATGTAGCTGACATATCTCTTCTCAAAAATAAGCTACCATCGCCCGAGTTATTTTATTTCCATTCTGTATATAGGCATATTTCAGTTCTTTGATATTAAGGAAACTAAGTTTTATTTGTGCTACATCTCTATGTTTATGTTTATATATTTATTTTTTTGTGTTCTTGCATAAGTATGAATCACCTAATTCTTCGACTTGAGTTTCCCTATTTTCCCTTCCGTGAGTTCCAAGCCATCTCACTACAATTTTGGTTTTTTGATCATTTGTTCCTGGCAATTTCGTCCAAAATGTCCTTCACAACTGTCATCCTTTAAAAAACAAAGGACATAACAGTGATAACATCCAACATGAGGAGAAATCCTCAAGCATTCATTGCAGCAATTATGACCTTTCTTACAACAACACATCATAACACAAAATATATTTTGAGTGAGAATTAACGACTATGAAAGGAACTGAATGTCATAAAGCAAGAAGTTGATCATTTTGTTACACAGAATTGAAGGTTTTCTTAGACCAATATCATCATGACATAATCATGGTCTACCATACATAAGTAATTAAAACTAATGGATAATACTATGAAGAGATTTTACAATGATATGATCTTCTATCGTGAAGTGATGCCATCCCTAGTAGAAATCCATAAAATATCTCATGAAATCATGAAGTTATGAAGGTCGCATGTGCAACTATGGATGTAATGCAGGATTGGGGCATTGAATATATTAATATCCCTGAATAGTTGGTCAAGAAATATATATTAGCAACTGAGTCAAATAGAGAAAAGTGAGGCTACACACTTAGAGCTATGACGAGTACAGTAAATAAGTTACCAACATTATAGTGGTTTATGTTCAACTACATAAAAGTTTATCATCCTTGGAATGGAATCAAAACATACCTTTTTTGGGCCCACTTATTGAAAATATGAATAAGGATGTTATCGTGCAGGAACTGAAATAATTTATTGAGCAAATCAGGCTAGCAACTAAATAATAAGGCTTTGAGGTATAATCAAGTACTATTCTACTATATGAATTTTAGTGAACAAATGTTCATTTATTGATGGTGTGTAGTAGTGCACAGTCAAACTCGAAATCTATACTTTCATAAGAGTTACAAGTGAAAATGAGGTACATGGAAGATCGTCAAATAAGATTTAAAGTTATTGTATTAGAGATCAATTAATGGAACTCCTACATCAGAAATGAGCTCCATTATCAAACCATTCATTTATCTTTTCTTCCCACATGAGGAAATGTTGTCATACTACAATTTGTCTCCTATATAAACACCACATTTTAATGTAATTTTTCTTTTTTGAGAAAAATAATTTCAATGTAAAATAAGTCCATGAGGCACATATGGAATATGAAGTGTCACATAGAAGTCAATACGGTGTAACAAGTTAAAGAGTCATCAGGTAGCTCAAGGTTCATTTTCATTTTTTATAAATAAGTGTTGTTAACTTAAGAAAAATATTTGGACATTTGAATATTTGGCCTTAACTCCCATAGATGTACATAGGGGAGAATATCATTCTTTGCAGAAGAAAGTGGCAGATTCATGCTATAATACCAAGGACAATGTTTTATCTATGTAAGAGTGTACTTGGATCATTCATTTAATTACCAAAAGTTCTATTAGCCAACAATATTTCATGTAGGTATCGTGAATGTTGTAAGGCTATTATTTAAATGCTTGTGGTATATGTTTATGTTATGCATACTGAAGAGAATAAACTATCTCCCAGCATAACTCGAGTGTGGAAATGGAAAAGAAGAAATATATTTTTAATTATGAAACATTACTACCCACCTATATGTACCAATTATAGGGTTAATCCATTAGTTGAACCAAACTAATGCTAGTAAACGAAGTTGTACAAATGTAGATCACACTACATGTGTAGTCTTTCCCATATTTAGTTATTTGCCTATCCATTGATTCATTCCCATATCTAGTTATTAGCTAGCAATTCATGGTAGCACCCCAAAAGTTGGCTAAGATATTAGGAGGTTAGGAAAGAAAATCTCTTCCCTAAGACTAAATTGTCCAAGACCAAATATGTAAGCTACATAAAGGAATTGCTAAAACATAAAGTTGCACTATGATGTTATTGAGGCTTACCTTGAGTGTGAAGTAGCTAGCAACTAAACCCACCACGATGATGGAAAACCTTATAGAATAGAAATATGTAATTAAAACACAAAGTGGTAAAATGGATCATTCGAAAAAATAATTAAAAAATGTGTAGAACACTAAAAAGAATATAATTTTCCCCATTCTATTCGAAACATCATCAACTAATTCATCATCTTTTCATTATTTCCTTAGGAGCATAGATTATATGATTATGATTATGGAAAAAATATTTTATTTTCATTATTTACAGGAGAATTATTTATTTATAAATTAAGTTAGGCAAATTAAATTTTATAAATTTTGACTTTTATTTATAGAAATATGTACTTAACTTATAAATTATAAATGAAGAAATAAACTTGAAATATAATTATTATATAAATATAAATTTAGTAAATATAATAAATATAAATATATAGTATAAATTGAAGTAATTAAAAAAATAAAAATAGTTTATTACATGAAATTAAAACATCTAAATTTTTTATTATTTAAAGATAAATTTTAACAAATAGAATTTTTTTAATAAGAATTCTAGGATAATGAATAACTATTTCTTTTTTAGAATGGAAGCTTAATGAGAATTATAATATATATATTAGAATTATATATATATATTATATATATATATATATATATATATATATATATAGGTCATAAATTTTTCGAAATAACTAATTAAATCTTAACTTTGTCTCTAAGTTCATATTTACATTTTGCAAACTTCTTATACCTTTGCAGCTTAAATTTCATTTACATAAATCATATGAATGCTCTATTTTCATGTTTATTATATTTTGTCTTCGATAATAAGTTGATGATGGTTTGTCTAAAAAATTTAAAGCTATCATGTCTCTTTTCAACTTGTTCATATTCTTTGTAGCTAGCAGTATATGTCAAGAAACACCATTTCTTATATTGAAAACCAAACATAGTAGGTAGGAATATAAACTCATAAATAATTAATTAATAAAATAGGAGAAATCATGGCCTATTAATGACCTAGCATTCCTCACACTCACCCACATACTACATATTAAATGCCTCCTAGGCTCACCTCAATTTATACAAATGGATCTTAACCAAAATAGGTTCTAGAGCCTCAACAAACTCCCAAAATATCTCTCATAATCCATATAATCTCTCATCTAATCCCTTATCCCTAGATAAGAGCTCATTAATCCATAACCCTCTCAAACCTTCCACAACACTCTAGATTCTTCTCCTATTTACAAGAATTATCATTTTTCTCCTAAAAACTATAGAAAAATACAATAATTAATTAAATCATCACTTTACAAACTAACTCCCCTAATAAATAATTGACCCATGTTAAATGCACCTGCATTAGACTCCCCAAGTAAAATAAGATCATGGTCTCTGGACAATAAATCTTCAGTAGATGATAAAAATCGTCTGGATCCCAAACTTTGGTCTGTAGTTGATCAATTACCTTGTCATATTGCTCATGTTGCGTGGCTTTCTTCTTTCATCTTCCAGGCTTCGAGACATTATGTTGTAGTTGTCTTCCCTCTTTCTTGATGTATAATTGTTCAATAATTAGTAATCTTCTGCCATATTTTCTTTTTCTTTCTTCAATGAATATTTCCTAAGATTCTTTCAACATCATGTTCTTCATATTTCAATTTCAATATCTAAGTTACTTTTCAGTTGCACATTATTGTTTGTTTGTTGAACTTTGTTGTCAATCTCTATGCTTTCGTTGCACCAAATTTCTTGATTTGAAGGTCTGTTGTCACAAACTCACTTTGAATTGTCCAACCATTCTTCCAAGAACTTCAGTTGCATTGCAATATCTATCATGTTGACATTTGGCCCATGATTTTGCAATTCATCAACAACTTGCTTCATTTATCTATCAATTTGTTGTTCAACAACATATCCTACATCCACATACCAATGGTTAGATTTAAAAACATGAGGTTTGACAGATGAATGTGTCTTTAGGTGTTCATGTTGGTCTTATGAACAATCTGTAGCATTATATGTGGGAATCGAACCCATGCTCATATCACCATCTTTGTCACCAAGAAATTATCCTTACTCTAGTTCAAATATATATATGTTTTTCTCGAGTTTCTCTACTTCCAAAATTTTTAGTTTATGCTTATGTCATCTTTACATCAACTTTTAATTGGCAATTTAACTCTTTCCTTTATTACCCATCTGTGTCTTTGTCTTTGTAATATCTCTAGAAACACGTCAAGTCATACCTATAATTCAACAATCTCTTTTTCAGCATCATCAATTCCAATTGTTATGACATCATCATGGCCTTTCTATGCAATCTGAATCTTCATTTTCTTCTTCTTTCGTGAACTTCACCTTCTTTGTTGTAACCTGAAATTGAATCACTTGACAAATTTATCTCCTCTCAACTTGACCAATGGTTCACTTCGCTTGAACCTTACTCCCCAATACTCATTTGATCCTTTTTGCTACAAACAACAACTGGAGTAACTCTTCAAATTTTCTTCACAATGATGAGACTTTAGTTGTCAGGCTCCACCAATCATGCACCCATTACATTCAAGGACTACAACCTCTCACTTGACTTATGACTTTAAATTTCCTTTTGATTCCAAATTTCTAGTTTGATGTCAACTTTTAATGGACCTTGGCTGTGGTTACAACCAAGAATGCACCCTTTTGTACAATAACTCAATAATTAATGGTTGACTTTAGACTCTATCTTAACTTAACTCAAGCTAGATAACATTGACTTATTGACTTGTGACATCCTTCCTTACTCGAACTCAACATTATGACTCAAACATGTATCTTGACTCAATCAATGACCCATTGACTTGAATTTTACAAATGTCACGTGCTCAACTTGTGCAAGGACTTTACAACTAATAATTTAGTCTTTGACTTCAATTTATATCTATGTTTGACTTGATAATTTATTTTCCAACTTATTTAAAAATTTGAATCATGCAAGTAACTTGTCTCTAAAGCATAAACCTATTTTTTTGACAAGTCTTGCTTGGTGACAAGGTACACACTGAGGATTCGACATCACTCTTCTCCTTGACATCTTTCCAAATTCTTCTTCTGGGTGAAGTGAAAGGAAACACTTGAAAGAAAACAAGCATCAACCCCATCATAATTTACCTTCTGCTTCCATTTGATCTTAATATACCAAATCAGGTAATGAATAAGAAAGTCCAGCTCACATAAATCTTTTGCAAAAAGTATATGTTCAATGTGATTCTTATTTAACTATAGTAACAATCAACTCAACTTATTTTTCAAAAAATCATGATTAGTAACCAATTCAGAGTCGTACTCTATCTATAAGCCAAAATCCAGGTCGAAAGTTAAGATGTTTTGCACCGTGACATGAAGAATGTGACCGGGATAGGCATGAACACCCTCTAGGAAGCTACATGTGATCACCACAACAATATCCAACATTCTGCTACGGCCTATTCAAAATGATGAGGAATCATTCATTTTATTCCCATCGTAAGAATGTTGCCAACACAATAGTTAATCCTAAAATTGACCGCACATGCTCGAACGATGTTTTGAGTACTCTCTTGTGCCATTGTAGTTTGGGATAGTAGCTTATAGAAAGTGTTCGCAAGGACATTAAATGTTTCACACCTTGCAGCTCTTCTATCTCATCACAATTGTGAACATCGAGTCCTCTAAGCTTTAGGAAGTGTCCCAATATTTGTATCCTCTAATCATCAAGATGAAAATAGGGTTGCCTCCCTGATGCTCTCTGATACCAAAAATATGAGGCAGGTACAAATAACATAGGATCAAACACACACATCAAACTAAATAACAAACATAGTAGGTAAGCATATAAATTAGGAAATAATTAATTAATAAAACAAAATATTTACAAGATAGCTATAGGCCTAATGATTAGCCCCTTCACTCCTCACATTCACTCACACACTACATCTTACATGTCTCATAGGCTCACTTCAATTTATACAATTGGATCTTAACCAAAATAGGTTATAGAGCCTCAACGAACTCCCAAAATATGATCCAGATTTAAATAGAAACGCAATAAAATACAGAGATAACCATATACACAAAGATGCAACGAAAATAATACTTCATTTCATTAATGGAAAATACTGAAATATGCTTACAACCGGAAATAGAAATAAACCAGCTAGGGCGATGGTAGCTTATCTCTGAGAAGAGATGTGTGGCTACATACCTCTAAACTGTGTTACAATGAGGATCAAAGGCCTATTTATTGTTGAGAAACAATGGAAAAACCCTTCACATTCCAAAACCTAACCTTGGAAGATGAAACGCCAAATTGTGGGCCCCGTTTTTGGGTAAGTTGGTACATCAACTTCCTGGGGTTGCGAATTGGTCGTCTTATCTCTGTTTGACGCGCATGATAGCCCATTGGAAAGATCTCTCTGAGGAATAGGAAGAAAAAGGCAATTTTTAGCTAGAAGGATTGTTGGCAGTAGATTTCCAAAAAAACATCGTTTAGTGCCTCAAAACGGCTCCGGAAGTTTAGGACCCGAAAAACTGCTAAAAATAGTAAACTATGCTATAATTAAGGAAACTGAAAGAACTGAAAGAAGTGCTAGAGGGGATCCATATGGAATTAGCGGGTGGCCACCAATATCCACCTGGATCATTCCTCCCCCCTTAGGAAGCAATGGTGCCCATTGCGTTGAGTTCCTCTATGAGATGAGGGAACTTCTGCAGCAATTGGTCCCTCATGAGCCACTTGCCCTGGTGAAGGAGTTGTCCTGCTTTGACAACTCGATACAGTTGGATATTCTGCTGGCGAGTGTGCTTGATCTGTGTGTGCATGATCCGATCAGTTGCAGCTTGTTCCATGCAAGCTGGATTTAACTCTGTGGGTGTGAGTTGTTCTGCAATGTCGGACGTGTCTAGTAATGGTGGAAAGTATGGCCAAAGGCGGTCGACATTGAACACCGGGTGCAGGCCAAGGAATGGGGGAATGCTAAGCTCAAATGCATTGTCTCCCATAGCCTTGTTAATGGTGTAAGGGCCATATTGAAGTGGTCTGAGTTTCCGATAGGTTCCGGTAAGGCGTTCCTTTTGCAAATGCAACCAGACTTTGTCACCCACCTGAAACTTGTGTGGCACCCGATGTTGATCATGTCGTTGCTTGTACTTAGCATTTGATTTCTCCAGAATGTCATGGACCTGTGGTAGAAATTGGCAAGACCTAGAAAGCTGCGAAGCCCTGTCAGAGTGGTTGGAGATGGCCAATCCCGAATGACTTGGATCTTGGCTGGATCCACATGCACCCCCTGTTCATCGATAATGTATCCCAGATACTGAACCTAGGTCATGCCAAAAGTGCATTTCTCCAAATTGGCACATAGCTTGTGTTGCCGCAATGTTTGGAGAACCTGTCGGATGTGGTGGAGGTGCTCTTCCCAACTCTGGCTGAAGATCAGAATGTCATCCAAGTATACCACTACAAATGAGTTGGTGAATGGCCGCAAGATGTCATCCATTAGCCTCATGAAGGTTGCAGGAGCATTCGTCAACCCGAAAGGCATAACCAACCATTCGAAAAGGCCCTCCTTGGCCTTGAAGGCAGTTTTCCACACATCAGAGGGTTCGATCGGTACCTGGTGATATCCTGACTTCAGATCAATCTTGCTGAAATATTTTTCCCCCTTTAGTTGGTCGAGGAGGTCATCAATCCGTGGGATCGGGTACCTATTAGGAACAGTGATCTTGTTCAGCACCCGATAGTCAATACAATGTCTCCAAGTCACATCCTTCTTCTCTACCAACACAATTGGGCTCCCGCAAGGCGATGAACTCAAACGAATGTGGCCTTTCTGCAACAGCTCCTGAATCTTCCTCTTGATTTCATCATTCTCCAGAACAGAGCGCCGATAAATTGGTCCATTGGGTAGCGGCGCACCTGGGGTCAGATCGATGGAGTGCTTGACCCGACAGTGTAGAGGAACCCCTACGGGGGAGGTGAAGATGTCCTCATACTCCTCCACGACCTTGTCCATCTGTAGTTGTCATGCAGAGGGGCCCTGTCTGGAGGTTGTCGTCACCATCTTCTTCTTTGCTTGAGGGTGTATCGTCAGGAAAACAAATTTTCCAGTTTTGGAAATGAGCTTACTACATTGTTTTGCAGTAATCAAAGAGATGGCAGAAGGCGGTGCTACCTCTGGTATCCTATACAACTGATTCCCCAATGTAATAATAACAACACGGGGCCTTGATTCACACACAGCATGTCGCTTCCACAAGTATGGTTGTCCTAATATTACATCACAAACTTCAAGGGGAGAAATGTCATAATACCTCATCTGTGAAGGGCTTGATGTTGTATGGAAGGCGACACTGTTGGCTCACGCGAAGATCCCATCCTTGGTGCAGCCACCCGATGGTGTACGGTTGTGGATGTGTTGTGGTCGGTAAACCCAACCGCTTCACGACATATGCCGAAATGAGGTTCTTTTGGCTTCCGCTATCGACAATGAACTGTAGCGAGGAGCCCCTTACCCACATCTGGAAGTGGAAGAGACGCTCCTCCTCCTCTGGATCTTCAGGTTCATTTTTCTGGATCTTGGCAGTACCAACAGTGGCATTGGGATCCGCATCAATGATCTTCTTCCCTTTATCATTCCCCTTGTCGGGTTCTGATTGAGAGTCGGAACCTACATCTGATTCTAAAACCTTTAGCTCAGCCACCAGTGACTGCTTCGTCCGACACTCACTTGCGTTGTGAGTGGAGCTCTTATGGAACTCACACCATTTTCCCGTGTCATTTTTCGGCTTTGCGACACTGTTCTTTACTTGTAACTTTGGCGGGTTGTCTTGGGCTGCCCCACCTTGGCTTTTTCCTTTGTTCTGTGGTTTCGGGGCAGCTTTCCCTTGCTTTGGATTCGCAGATCCAAAGTCTCGCTTCTTTTGTTTAAACTTCTGCTCGATCTTGACGGCATATCAATGTGCTATGCCGAGCGAGGAGATGTTCAAGAATTACATTTCTTCCTCGATGTACTTGTGCAGGCAGCCGCAGTATTTGAGTATCAAATGCTGCTCCGAATCCTTGATACCCAAATTCGTGCGAAGGGTATGGAAAAGATTGGTGAACTCTGGCACATCTTGATCCCTTCCCTGGCGCAGCGTGGTCCACTTTATGTATTCATCCTCATAGCTTCCAACAGGGTAGTATTTCTCCTTAATGGCCTCCTGGAATGAATTCCAGGTGGGTGCGGCTGAAAATAGCGAGCCTGTAGTTTCATCCTTCTGCTCGCAGTAGGTTTCCCACCAGTCCTTAACGTGGGGGGCTCCTTTGAGAAGAGCGAAAACAATCTTTTCCCGACTCGAAAATTCATGAATAAAAAAATAACCTTCTAGCAGATTTAATCATTTATCTACGGCATCTGCGTCTATCTGACCCTCGAATATGGGGATTTCAAAATTAACTTGTACCTTAAAGGGTGTGGTGTTTCCAGAGTAGCTGCTGGAAGCCAATGCATCACTTTTGGGTAGCCGCTGAAGGATTTGGGCAAAGTTGTCCATCATCGCGTTCCGTTGTCGCTCGAGGGCTTCTTCGAGCAAGATTTTGATAGGATCTCCTGCTCCCTCATATTTCTTCTCATCCGCCATGGGAGGTCGTCAGGATTTGCGAGGTTGGTCTTGCAAAGGTTCGACCAGATCAAGCCCTAACTCCTTATATCCCGACCTCGTTAGGGACATGCAAAGAAAAACAAGAGAAAAAGCAGACCAATCTGATACCACTGATCCAGACTTAAACATGAATGCAATAAATTAAAGAGATAACCATATACACAAAGATGCAGTGGAAATAATACTTCATTTCTTTAATGGAAAATAATGAAATATGCTTACAACCAGAAATGGAAATAAACCAGCTAGGGCGATGGTAGCTTATCTCTGAGAAGAGATGTGTGGCTACATGCCTCTGAACTGTGTTACAATGAGGCTCGAAGGCCTATTTATTGTTGATAAACAATGGAAAAAGCCTTCACATTCCAAAACCTAACCCTGGAAGATGAAACGCCAAATTGTGGGCCCGTTTTTGGGTAAGTTGGTACATCAACTTCCTGGGGTCGCGAATTGGTCGTCTTATCTCCGTTTGACACGCATGATAGCCCGTTGGAAAGATCTCTCCGAGGATTACGACGAGAAAGATGATTTTTACACAGAAAAATCGCTGGCTATAGATTTCCCAAAAAACGTCGTTTAGGGCCTCAAAACGGCTCCGGAATTTTAGGACCCGAAAAATTGCTAAAAATAGTAAACTGTGCTATAATTAAGGAAAATGAAAGAACTGAAAGAAGCACTAGAGGGGATCCACGTGGAATTAGTGGGTGGCCACCAATATCCACCTAGATCAAGGGAAATTTTGGGGCTTAAAACCCATGTTTATGTCAATTATTTATAATATAATTGTAAAGACTCCGCATTTTGTGGTCGCAGAGCATGAAGGTATTATGTTTCAAAAAGGTACTCCACCCTTATTTTTGTAAAGTAAAGTCCGCTATAAGAGACCTACCCATGGTCCACGAACCATGGGATTGTATAAAAAGAGCTAAGCTCTAAGTAGTTAGAGACATAAAAATGATAGAAACATAGAGAATGGTAGATCATGTAATAGAGTGATAGCTATGAAGAAGAAGTCTTAGTCTTGGGTCGTAGCATAGGTAGAGGCTCTGCAGCTGAGTGCACAGATGCCTAGGGTAGACATCCTCAGTTGAGTGCGTGGACCCTTGCAGCTATGTTCACAGGGCGGACAAAAGTTGTAACACTTTGAAGATATTAATAAGAGGAGATATTCTGCAATTTCTATGTCCTTGTTCTGTTGATGTGTCTAGATATTTTATGTATGAATTTCCTTTATCATTCTTATATGATGTGGAAATGAATTCAATTATATTGAATAATTGAATGCAATTACGAATATCTGCTTATGCAGTGTTAACTTTAAGTATTTGATGAGATAAGAAAATCACTTAGACTAATTGGGGAATCTACACGACACGTTGCCAAAGAAGCGTGAAAGTACCTGAGCAGCAGGTTAGGGCTGCATGAAGGTCGATCATACCCTTTCGTGGTGGTACAAAAGAATGAAATAGAGGGCTAGTCTTGCAAGCCCTAAAGCGAACCGACCTACGTGAAGGCAGGGATAGAAGGAATCAAACGTCATCACTACCATCTCTGGGTGTGGAAACTTGGTTCCAACATCCCCCCATACTGCTTCAAGTGAGAGTTCAGTCCGCACTCCGCGGGTTGATGTCGAAAGGGCTAGTAGTGTAGGGATTTGTTTGGCCAATTAACGTTAAACTTGGGTCAAGCCCCCTCAAGGCAGCAAATGGTTCCGTTGTTGGGATCGAAATCTCCATAAGAGATGTGTGATTTTGTATCACTGGAATCCAACTAAGAAGGAGATTGGAGACTAGTTGGATAGGAAGATCCATGAATTCGTGATGCAGGAAAACAGGAACCCGCAACTAAGAAAGGAACGGTGGTTGGATAGATAGATGTATACAAACATCCACGAGATCTTTTTCTGCTCCTTCCCTATTGAGCTATACGAGTGGATCGTGAAGTTAGCAGATATCCAAGGAATATGGAAACCTAACGGTCCTATTGCATGGACCCCAGAGCTAGTTCGAAGGTTGGAAGTGTCGAAGGATAAGATCACCCGCGCTGTTGATCATTGGCTCGATCACATCATAGAAGGATTTGTGACTAAATTCATAGTCAACACTTCAGTCAGCTACAACAAGGCAGAGCATCACTTTTCCAAAGGACCGCGAGGTAAGTACGTGAAATATTTGAATACCTGGAGTAAAATGTTATTATGCGAAAAACGAGTTATGCAGATACCTTGATGTTCAGAACTACACAATGTGGAAAAAATTACAGGAATGAAGGAAAAAAGGGTCCAGAGTATAATGCCTTGATTTCACCTCTGCGAGGTAGTGAAGAAGGGATAGCGAAGGTTTCTCCGCGAAGTGCTATTCAGTTAATAAGACAAGGATTCCCATGAATACCACCTCCAGCCACACCACCTCCAAGTTCACCACCATCACCTATAACTTCACCTGTACAACCTCTAAATCCACCGCAATTCAATATGGAAAATATAATGAAGCTGCCTTTCTTCAAAGGCTTGGGAAATGAGGACTCGAACCAATTTTGGTTCATTGTAAGGGTTGTATGGGAAGCTCAAGGTGTTGTAGAGGATCATATAAAGAAGGTGACACTGGTTAGTGCTCTGCAAGATTGCGTACTAACCTAGTATATTAAGTACTCTAATGATAACTCGAATGTTGGAGTGGCAGACATCCAGGAGACACTCAATAGGGGATTTAGTAGGCCTAAATCTGAGGTGCATTCAATTGTGGGATTCAAAGAAATCGCGATGTGACTAGATGAGATGCCTTAGGAACTAGATCAAAGGTTGAAGTGTACAATCCACGAAGCCAACATGAATTTGATAGATGGACAACATCGCGAGTGGTTTGTAGCTTCACTACTACCACACTTAAGGGGTGTGCTATCATAGCAGAAGATAACAACTCAGGCAGAGGCCTTGGAGACTGCCATGATGCTACATGAAACCCCGATGCAAGATCCAAATCTAGGATTTCAACAGATCCATGCGCAGTTGAAGAATCTATACCTTGAGATGCAAATTCTGAAGCAAGACAGGATGGTTCGATCAGAGGTGCCTGAGGAGGTATGGTGCTTGAAATGCAAGAGTCAGGGTCATGACAAAGACCATTTCCCGGTCTTTGCAAGCTATATTGCAAGAGGAGGATCGATGCCTTTCAGGCCAGAAGTTCAAGCAGGACCTAGCGCGGGGCCTGCATTATGGTGTGTTGTCTATCAGGTAGTCAGAAAACATGCCATGGATAACTGTCACTTTCTACAAAAGTTTGTACAGGCACCACAACAGTTGTTCTACAACTTTTGTAGGCCGGTAGGACATGATGAGCGTACTTGCAGGAGCTATGAATTGATGATGGATAGAATTCCCACCTATAGGGTTCAGGCTAAAACATGCCCCCTTGACCAGAGCACAAGGATGGTGTGGACATGATTTCAGGGGTGCGGACGAGGCTGAGGTGGAGGAGGACCTACCAGAGGTCGTGGACAGTTGATTTGCTACAATTGCGGAGGACCAGGATACTATGCCCACGATTGCACTAATCCAACACATCCATCGTGCAAGTATTTCACATTGCTTGATCATGAAATAGAGGACTTTCTTACACTGATAGCTAGGATACATGACAAAGGGGTGCTACCACCTCCACCAACTCAGAACCTGCAGATGATGAGGTTTGAGTTGCGCAAGGAAGTTCCAAACGGAAACATAGTGCTTAGAAGTGGAATCATGAGAGGAGATGACAAGGGGAAATAGCCAGAAGATAGTACATGGGTTCACAAAGATCCGACGAAGGAGGCTGAGTTCAATTTGGAGAACACACGTGAAACCTTCATGGAAGCTAAGAAGAGCTTCAGTGAGGCCTCCACCTCAGGGAGCAAGGATAAGCTTGAGTAGGAGATGGACCCTTCTATGCTCACAACTTTCCTGGAGACCTATATGAAGTTACTACGTGATATTAAGGTTGTGAAAGGGTTACAAGAGATCATCAATAGATTCACTGAAATCGCGTCGGGTGAGCCATGTGTAGTACGAAATATTGGCAAGCATAAAACAAGGACAAGACGGGAGATGAGACTGACCACGCATATAGGATAGTATGAAATGGATTAAGTTATTTTGGACCTGGGGTCAGACACGAATGTCATACTGAAGCAGACTTGGGAACAAATGGGGACTCCTACACTGCAATGGTCTCTGATTCAGCTAAGGATGGCGAATCAGCAGAAGGTCATCCCCATGGGGCGGCTGTAGGGGGTGACCATGGATATTGAGGGAGTGAGCATGCTGGCTGATTTTGAAGTAATAGAAATAGTGGATGATAGAAAGCCCTATCCTATGCTATTGGGAATTGACTAGGCTACTTATATGAATAGGGTAATCAATCTAAAGAAGAGAAATATGATCTTTAAGAATAAATCGCTACGCATAATAGTACCCCTCGATCCTGCTGAAGGATCACGTTACACTAAACCAATTCGCGATTATGAGAGTGATGACGACCTGGACTGTATCTATAAGACAACAATACGAGACCAAGATTGGGTGAATCCCACTGTGGATGGACATATTACATGGGATCACGAGAGTTCCTACACTTCGAACTCCGATGAAGAAATAGAACGCTGGTAGAATTAGTTACATGAAGTAACTACGCAGAATTTCAACATGATGACCTGATTGCTGCACTATGTGTTGTCAGAGGTAAGAAATCTACCTACTTATGATGGTTTGAATGAGGTAGATATATTTTTGGATGCATTTGAAAGGGAGGTACTAGAAAATCAGTGCTTCCAGGCATTGGACTGGGCACTATGCGCTATGCCCACAAGATGGTTTGGTACACATAAAGGAAGCTTTGATGATTGGCCTGAATGTAGGAGGATGATGAGAACACAATTTGGAAAGCCTAAGATGTGAACGACAAACAAGTATGATGGGCAAGATGATCCACGTGCACATTTGGACAAATGGACCCAGGCTTATGGAGAAAAGCCCCAACCTGAGTGGGTGCACTTGTTCTGTCATACCCTAGATGTTGTCCTGATGAATTGATACATAGAAACAGGACTCTACCATGGGACAGGTGAATGGGATATCCTTCACAAAGGATTCATGATGAAATTTAGTTTTGAGAATGGGTTTGACAGTATTGATGAAGCACTACAAGAGGTGAAAACAACAATCTTTAGGATATCGCAAGATCCTTTAGACTCGATTCAGATTGAATGGGCTACTCAGCTGAGTCGCATGCTAGAATGTTATAATGTAACTACTGAAGAAGGGGACGATGACCCACGAAGATTAATACTCTAGAAATAGAGGGTGACCACGCGGTTCAAGGACCACAAATTGAGAACCCTAATATAACCACACCATTGAAAATGAAACAAATAAACATTGGTACTAAGGCATAACCCAAATTCGCAAAGATTGGAGATTACTGGGACAACGCGGTGGTGGATAAGGTCACTAAGTTGCTCCGCGAATACCAAGATTTATTCCCTGCTAGGTTTACGAACCTGAAAGGGATAATTGGGGACCTAGGTATGATGAATATTACATTGAAACCCGACACGAAGCCGGTTAAGCAAAGACCTTACCGTCTCAATCTGAAGTATAAGGAAAAGGTCCGCTTAGAGCTAGATAAGATGCTCGTGGTAGGCATCATTGAGCCTATGGAAGAATCTGACTGGGTAAGTCCAATGGTGGTATAGGAAAAGAAGCAGAAGGATGAAATAAGGATATGCATGGATCTCAGGAAGTTGAATGACGCTTGTGTACATGATCCTTTCCCGACTCCATTCAATGATGAACTGTTGGACAATTTAGGTGGCCAGGAAGTATATTCCTTCACTGATGGATTCTTTTAGGTACAACCAAATCAAAATCGTGCCGAAGGATAGGAGCAAGACAACCTTCAAGACTAAGTGGGGTTGTTTTCATTACACTGTAATGCCATTTGAATTGAAGAATGCACCTACGATCTTCTCATGCGTAGTTGTTGTCGTGTTCAAGGAATTTATTCATAAGTTCCTGGAGGTATATTTTGATGACTTGAATGTATTTGGTCTGGTTAAATGCCATGTAGCGAGCTTGTGTCTGATGCTGGATACATGTTAGAGATACCAAATTGCACTCAATCTAAAGAAGTGTTTGTTTTGTGTTCCTTTTGGGAACTTGTTGGGGCATGTGGTTTGCAGACAAGGACTGATGGTAGACCCTACGAAGATCGCGGTGATACTAAACTTGGAAGTGCCAAGGAGTGTGAAGAAACTATGCACTACCCTGGGACATACAAGATATTACATAAAGTTTATCAAAGGCTATGCCCAGATCATCGTGCCTATGGAGAAACTACTGAAGAAGGATGTCACCTTCTGTTGGAATGATTATTGCAAGAAGAGCTTGGATATCTTAAAAGAAAAGATGATCATTACGCCAATTCTAGTATTCCCAGACTAGAAGAAAGAGTTTCATGTGCATGTCGATGCGTCCTGTATAACGCTGGGAGAATTACTAACATAAGCTGGTGGAGAAGGCTTGGACCATCCTATCGCATTTTCAAGTCAAATATTATCCAAAGTGGAGAATAATTATTCCACTATTGAGCGCAAAGGGATAGCTATGGTGTATGCGCTCCAGAGGTATAGGCACTACTTGCTAGGAGGCCATTTCAAGATGTATATGGATCACTCCACACTAAAGTACTTGGTCAATAAGCCTATGTTGGGGGGGGAGAATATGTAGATGGCTCTTATTGTTCCAGGAGTATGATTTTGAAGTAGTTGTGAAGCCTGGACGCTTGAACGCGGAACTAGACCATTTGTTGCACATCAAAACATGGGAGGAATCTACTAACTTGGAAGAAGGACTACCTGATGCACAACTATTTACAATGCGTGTCATGGATTGTCATTTCGAAGATATAATACACTTCCTAACAATAGGGACTGCTCCTGAAGGATACACTGTCCAGTAAAAGAAGGAACTAGTGGTGCGCGAACAAATTTCTCTGTCATTGCTAGGCATATGTACAAGATGGGGACTGATGAGATATTGTGACGATATGTACCTAAGTTCAAAAGAAGAAGAATCCTCATGGATGTTCATGGGGGTGCCACGAGAGGCCATTATGAAGGGAGAGCAACTGCGCAGATGATTCTACATGCTGGGTTGTGGTGTCCAACCCTTCATCAGGACTCAAAAGCATATTGCAAGGCATGCGATGTGTGTCAAAGGATTGACAGACCATCATGGAGGGATGAGATGCCTTTGAATCCACAAATGACGTTGCAAGCCTTTGAGAAGTGGGTGATAGATTTTGTGGGACCTATTCAACCACAAGGAAAGACAAGAGAAAGGTATATTATCACCACAACGGAGTATTTGAATAATTGGGAAGAGGCACAACTTGTGAGGGATTGCACAGATGCGACTACTGCAAACTTCCTCTTTGAGCATGTACTGACACAGTTTGGCTGTCCAAATATCTTGATGAATGATCGAGGTACGCACTTCTTGAATGAGACAATCAGCACGCTAATGAAGGAATTATAGGTATACCACAAAAAGAGTATGCCTTATCACCCGCAGGCTAATAGGATGGTGGAAGCGTTCAACAAATTGCTCGAAAACGTATAGACCAAGGTTTGTAATGCTCAGCGAAGTGATTGGGACCTATGCGTACCTATAGTATTGCGGGCTTATCGAACGACATGCAAGAAGTTGACTGGACAAACCCCTTTTCAACTTGTCTATGGTGTTGAAGCAATAATGCCTATGGAATACATCATGCCTAGTCTACGCATAGTAGAGCTCACAGGTATGATGGATCACAGAGCCCTAGAGGAGAGGCTCATACAACTGGATGAACTAGAGGAAGAAATATTTTTGGTTGGATTTCACTAGCAGGTCCAAAAGCAACGCGAAATGACACAGCATGATCGACACATCAAGCTGCGCAAATTTAAGGTAAGTGACCTGGTTTTGCTATATGATAGTAAGTTTGATAAATTTCCAGGGAATTTTAGGATGCACTGGTTAGGGCCTTATTTTATTAAGGAGATTACCGACAGTGGAGTGGTATAGCTAGTCAAATTGAATGGCCAACCCTTCCCAGTAAAGGTGAATGGCAGTTGCTTGAAGCCATACACCGGTGATCTGTCCATGTGACTAAATGAAAGTAGCATAGTCTTAGTGCTCCAGGCAACTGAAAGGAGGCATGGGACTATAAACTACACTACCTAGGTTGGGGGGCTACATGATTGGAAGATGGTGCGAAGCAAGGATGTCTCACTAGGTCTGTGACAATGTGGAGGAATCTACGCTACCAAGGGAGAAATCGCATAGGTCGACTGGAAAGTGACCTTAAAGTCATTGTTCATGAAAAATGACAGAAATGAGGCCAAATGGAACTGGCGTCTGGCATTTAGGATGAAATTTATGGCTTAGATCCCTAAAAATCTGCTGCCAATACGACATTAATGAATCGATTTTGGGGGGAACGGTCGGATTTGAATTCGAAATGCCCTATAAATTACAAGTGGTTGTCCAGTGAAAAACACTTGTAATTTTGAGAATTAAGTTGTTGCGCTCTCGGGTGCATATGAACTATGAATTATTTAAAGATCTGATAGCAAGTCTGGCATTTGAACAATTTTCAAAGGAGACACAGGAACTAGTAAATAGTGTCCTGTCGACATGCGCAGAAGTGGAAGCTGAGTAGAATGTGCAGGAAATCGATATGGAGGCTGAAGTAGCTACTCCAAAAGTAGCTTCTCTGGAAGTGACCGAAGTATTGGTGGAGGTCCCTAAATCATCAAGAACACCAAGACTGACGCCAACCAACAAAATCTTTAGGCTGACAACACAGGAGCAGTGACCGAGAAGACAATTGAAGATGTGAAGTAGGCAACAACTCAGTGCATGGCCGAAGTTGCAGTCATCTGAGTCGAGCTTGATGGGCTTCACCTAAAGATATTCACGCCTATCGAGTGACTCGAGGGTGAGTCATGATGTTTGTGTTGGGGGCTTGTTGGGAGTAGGATCCCCCAAGGGTAGTTTCGGGGCTAAAAGCCCATGTTTAAGTCAATTATTTGTAAAATAATTATAAAGACTCTACATTTTGTGGTCGTAGAGCACGAAGGTATATGTGTTAAAAGGGGTCGTCCGCCCTTAGTTTTGTAAAGTAAAGTCAGTTGTAAGAGACATACCCATGGTTCGCAAACCATGGGATTGTATAAAAAGAGTTAAGCTCTAAGTAGTTAAAGGAATAAAAAAGATAGAAAGATAGAGAATGGCAGATCATGTAATAGAGTGATAGCTCTAAATAAGAAGTCTTAGTCTTGGGTCATAGTTTAGGTAGAGGCTCTGCTACTGAGTGTGCATAGGCCTAGGGTAGAAGTCTGCAGCTGAGTGCGTGGACCCCTACAGTTGTGTATGCAGGGCAGACAAAAGTTGTAACACTTGGAAGACATTAATAAAAGGATATATTCTGCAATTTCTATGTCTTTGTTTGTTGATGTGTCTGGATATTTTATGTATGAATTTCCTCTATTAGGCTTATATGATGCGCGAATGAATGAAATTACATTGAAAAATTTAACGCAATTACGAAGATCTTCTTATGCAGTGCTAACTTTAAGTATTTTATGAGATAAGCAAATCACTTAGACTAATTGGGGAATCTGCACGGCACGCTGCCATAGCAGCACGAAAGTACCTGATAAGTAGGTTAGGGCTGTACGAAGGTCGATTATACCCTTTTGCGGTGGTACGGAAGGATGGAATAGAGGGATAGTCTTGCAAGTCCCAGAATGAAGTGACCTGCGTGAAGGCAGGGATAGAAGGAATCAAATGACATCACAACCATCTCAAGGTGTAGAAACTTGGTTCCAGCATCCCCCCATACTGCTTCGGGTGCGTCTGCAGTCAGTGCCCCACGGGCTGATTCCAAAAAGGCCAGTAGTGTAGGGATTTGTTTGGCTAATTAATGTTGAACCTGGGTCAGGCCCCCTCAAGCCAACAGCCCACTTGATCTTCTCGGTAACAGACTCACCTCAAATTTGTCTGCTTCAGACCTTAGTGGGCTTGAATTACTAATTACCTCACCTATCTCTTCCTCTTTCTACTGTTGCTATTGCTATTGCTTCATGTCCTCACTAATTTATTCCATCAACAATGGAATGTGCCACTCTTCATGGTTGTTCTCCTTATTTCCTTCCTTAGCCTACTCATGAAATAACACATCTCGACCCACAAAAACATTATGAGTCAATGGATTAAAAAATTTATAAGCTTTAAACTCAGTGCAATATCCTACAAAGATGCATTTCATGGCCTTAGGGTCTAGCGTCTTCCTATCCTTGGGAATATGGGCAAAGGATTTCGACCCAAAAACCCTTAAATGATTCACTGTAGGCTTATATCCATAAAATGCTTCAAAAGGAGTTTTAAAATTGAGACTTTTATTTGGACTTCTATTTTTCAAGTAAACTATAGTGTTAATGGATTCAGCCCAAAAACCATTAGATGGACCCTTACCTTGAATCATACTTCGTGCACACTCCACAAGGGTTTTGTTATTTCATTCAGTAACTCCATTCTACTGTGGAGTGTGAGGTACTATAAACTATTGAATAATCCCATGATTCCTACAAAATTTCATGAAATTTCCCAATTTGTATTCTCCCTCTTGATCAAATCCGAGAATCTTAATGAATTTCCCTGTCTACTTTTCCACCATATTCTTGAATTATTTAAAGCATTGAAATGTTTGAATTGTGTTTCTAATAAAATATACCCAAGAGAATCTAGTGCAATCATCAATAAAGAGTGGAAAATAATATGCACCACCTAGCGACCTAGTCTGCATAGGTCCACATATATCTGTATGCACAAGTTGTAGAATATCTCTTTCCTTCCTATCAAAATTCAAAGGAAACTCTTCCCTATGAATTTTCCCTAATGCACATCCATCAAAATCTAAATGAAAATTCTAAAAGGAAGGTAGTCCATCAACCATACCTTTTCTTTGTAGCAACATGAGATCTTGTAGGTTAAGATGACCGAATCTTTGATGCCAAAGATTCTCAGTTGTCAATCCTATTGAAGCCAGAGCTTAGTGTTGCATGCTCTTGACATTCAACCTATACATGCCTCCCAAACGCACTCTTGATGCAACTGGTTCCTTCTTGTTGTCCTTTATGACACAATATGATCTGAAGAATTTGACTTACAGGTCCTGGTATGCCATCATTGAAACAAATATCAAGTTCTTCTTGATCTCGGGTACATACATCACATTTTTAATATATCTAATATTACCATCAGGTAACATCACCGAAATATCACCGTACCCCTTGATATGATAACCTATGTCATCACCTAGATATATGTTAGCTCCACAAGCAATTTCTTCAAAATTTCTGAACCAATGTCTATTACCTGTGATATGTGAAGACGCACATGAATCTATGAACCATATTTTAGACTCATCCTCCTCAATAGTTGAAAGAGCATAATCATCTACAAATAATTGAATATCATGATTGTGACCTTCATCGGCAAAGTGCCCTGTGTGTTTTCTCTGTTTATTTCTAGCCTCATATGTTTTTCTCTTAAAAAAAATTAGCTCAGTGACTGGTTTTCCCACAGTAAAAAAATTTAATGTCATATTTATTACCATTTTTACTTGGATACATACCTCTAAATGGTCTCTTCTAAAAAATTTCATTGCCTTTCTATCCCTGTGGTTGTCTCCATTTGTATGACTTCTTCTTCGCCATAAGAGCAATATCAACACTCTATTGTCTCAAATTCTGCCACCGCTCTTCTTCTTGTATCATGATTCCTATTAGCTCTTCAAATGCATGGTTTTCCTTCCTTGCAGACAAGCCTGTGATGAACATTTGGTATTCATCCGTCATCCTGTTCAATGTAATTGTGACAAGATCGGAATCAGACACCTTCTCCCTAATGTCTCCCAATCTGCCCTTCTGGTCCTTGACCCGTGCAATGAATCTGATAACTGATTCATGCTCCTCCTTCCTCATGGAGAACAACTTGCCTTTGAGTGACAAGATGTGATTGATGTTCTATGTCTAGTAGAGGTTCTTAAGTGTAGTTCATATGTCACTAGACGATTTATAGTCTCTGATATGCGGGATAATATTGCCTTTAACAAACATATTCAATAAGACTTTCACCTTGTTCTCCCTTTTATCCCAATCCTGCAATATTGTTGTCTTGCCACCTGCTACCATGGTCGACCTCTCCTCATCGCTGCTAACGATCGACCAAGCGCGTGATCCCTCAAGAAACGTTTGTAGCTTGAATTTCCAATTGGTATAATTGGTCCCATCGAGTTTGTTATTCTTGTTGAGATAAGCTTCTGTGAAATTTTTCATTTTTGACAGATCTACCACCAAATTGCCCAATCTGCCTCCGATCTGGTTGATTTGCCACCAAATTTCCCAATCTCTGTGTCTGCATCTCAAATTGACCACCAAACTGGAAACATATGAAGTTCGGAACCATAAAAAACACGTTATCACTCTTTTACACTTAAAAACAATGTTTTTTGGGGGCGATGAAGAAAATCGCTCAAAATAAAGCTCTGATCATTGTGGGTTTGACCTTCATATCCACGATGATCATCGCTACTATCAATCTAAAAATCGCGATGACCGCTTTGTGCTGAGCTGGATATATGCTGAGACCTGTGAGAAAATAAATATCTCCCTGCGAGTAAGGTATGTCACTCCAACCACTTAGACTCCAAAATTGTGAGTACTAAGGCTCCTATGTTTCCACTGGGGCACTGTAGCCATGAAGGCTCTGTAACCACTAGGGCCCTAATTTAGCCAATAAGGCTCTACAGGTAAATCAGGCTCACTAGTTTGAGCTTTGATACCATGTTAGAAAACTGGAAAGAAAAACATGAATTGAATTAACTAGCAGCTCATAGGTGAGCAAGCTGCACCTGGAGACTACACAAACTGGAGCCTACACTCTCATCTTCAATTAATCAAATATGAGACAATAAATACATCTCAAAATAATAGGGAGGTGAGAACAAAATCCTACAAACTAGGAACTAATCCTAAGTTAAGGAATTACATTACAACCATGTAACCGTTTCTCCATTAATACAATATAATATTAATTATTTTCAATTGTTGGTAGTCTTCGAGGAGGTCTCATTTTGTTTTGAACTCCTTATAAAATGAATTCATATATAATGGACATGCGAAAATGAGGCAAAATGAGAGCATATTAGGATATATAATAAGTCTAAAAGCAAAGGTTGGGATATATGGAGCACCTTTTTATGTATAGGATAATAGAGTCATATTTTAATACTTTTGATTGTGACTCAAAGAAGACTAAAATCAGTAGGAAGAATAAATGAATGTGGGTATATTTTCTATAAAGAGGATTATTTTTCTTTCAATAACATAAATTTTTAAAGACAAAAAATAAAACTAATTCATATATAATGGACATGTGAAAATGAGGCAAAATGAAATCATATTAAGATACATAATAGGTTTAAAATCAAAAGTTGAGATATATAGAGCACCTGTTTATGAATAGGATAATATACTTAATACTTTAATAATTTTGATTGTGACTGAAAGAAGACTCAAATCAGTAGGAAGACGACATGGGAATCTTAATTTTGTTAGACCATAAAGTGAATGTTTGAACTTGTAGTGTGATATACGACATGCTCCCATAGATGTATCATGGGGCTGAGAGGTCTCATTTTGTTTCGAACTCATTATAAAATGAATTCATATATAATGAACATGTGAAAATGAGGCAAAATGAAAGCATATTAGGATACATAATAGGCCTAAAAACAAAGGTTGAGATATATAGAGCACCCTTTTATGCATAGGATAATAGGCTCAATATTTTAATACTTTTGATTGTGACCCAAAAGAGACACAAATTAGCAGGAAGAATAAATGAATATGGGTATATGTGCTATAAGGAGGAATTATTTTCTTTCAATAGTATAAATTTTTAAAAACAAAAAATAAAATGAATTCATATATAATGGACATGTGAAAACGAGGCAAAATGAAAGCATATTAAGATACATAATAGGCCTAAAAATAAAAGTTGAGATATATATAGCACCCCTTTATGCATAAGATAATAGGCTCAATACTTTAATACTTTTGATTGTGACCCAAATAAGACTCAAATTAGTAGGAAGAATAAATCAATGTGGGTATATGTGCTATAAGGAGGACTTTTTTTCTTTCAATATCATAAACTTTTAAAGAAAAAAAATTGATAAATGAGCAATTTTGCTTTTACTCTCGACAATGCCAATGGGACCGAGGTATGAATTTTTCATGGCAAGCCCATCTATTGTTTGACTTTATGATAGGTTGTGAAGTCCATTCTTGAATGGGAGATATGGATATAATTTTGCTTTGGAGGTAGGAGGACAATATTTCTCTTTCTTTCAAATTTTGTGAAGGTTCATGACGGATTATTCAGATGATGAAGATAGAGTTGGAAATGGGAAGACCAACACTCACGATGACTTGTGGAATCTTTAAAATCGTTGATGAGAATCAACACTATATAGGATAATTCAATATTGTGTCCATGGTATTAGGAGATTCATAGAGGTTTTATGATAAATATTCTAGTTCTTCTATGGAATCAAGTGGTTTTATTTAAACTTATGAATCAAATTTTTCCTCCAAAGCTTTCTAGGATCAAACTTAGAGAGGTGCAATAAATGCTCTTGCTTTATACTTATATAATATCTTTTCTTTGTTGAATTAGGGATTTGTATGTACTTATCTTATCAAGCTTCAAGGTTTTGTTATGAGCATCCTAATTGACTTTCTAGAAATTTTACAATCATTATAATAGCAAGAGTTAGTAGTTCTATTATTCTTTTTATATGACACAATGATAGAGGACTTACTAATGGTAAGAGAGAGAGAGTTATTTTAAAATTATGATTAATATTTTCAATGTTATCCTTATAAGTTAAGGGGTCTAAATCTCTATCTAAATCCTTTAAGGAGAGAACCATTTTAATCTTGTGAAAATATAGGTGGATTTTACTTAAAATTCTCATACATGTGGTTGCTTTTTATGGAAAATGCTATGGCTAAAGCTAAAGGTCTATGGTCAAAGTTAGAGTCACCGTCATTTAAGAGGTTACAATTTGGTTAAAAACAAGGATATCACATATCACATAATCTACAACACTACTTCCAATCCCATGAATACAAGTCATTTGGTTGGAGTTTGGCCACTTGATTACACCATTACAAATTATAAGGTTTTGAGAACTACAAAGTTTGACCAACTCATTACCAAATAAATTTTGGATTAGGTCTTCAAAGTTTCACTTGAATCTACAAGCTAAATAGAGGTCTTCATCTAGCTAGAGAGCAATAGGGGATGTGTTAGTATGAGTTGAGAGGATCATTCTACAACCCAGTGTGAGGGGATGTGTAAGTATGTACTTCCATTTGTCCCCCTTTAAAATAAAAAATAAAAATAAAAATAATGTTCTAAATAGGAAAATAATGTCAGCTATAATTAAAAAAATTCAATATGTTGTAAAGTAATTAGAAATGAAAAAAATGTGTGAGTAAGATTTCTAAATAGTATACTTTTAAAAAATATTTCAACTTGACATATATCTATATATAGAAAAAAAATGTTAAAATAAAATATTTTAAAGTGATATAATAAAATATATTCAATGTGGGTTATCATAAAATTTTTAATAGAAATTAATATTGACTATACTTAAAAATAATAATAATAATAAAAAATGTGTCGATGTAAGTAAAATATTTTATGTGAATTACATATATATTATATATAATTTAAAAAAATTACCTATATATTATGAAAAAATTAAGTTTTTTGGTTAAAATGCTTATTAGGTCCTATTTACTCTATTTAGAGTTCAAAAATACAATTTAAACAATGAAAATTAACACATTGTATTTTGCACTTTAAAGAAGTTTGCATGTGAAGAAATTTGATCCCTCTCGGCTCATGTTAACTCCATACTTAAAATGGATCTATATTAATACCATTATTATTTAGACTATAAAAATCCTACTCTAATATATTATAAAGACAATTTTTATCTAAAACATTTGTGTTTTTTAAACAAAAAATAAAATTGATCTATTCAAAATAGCAAATTGTAATATAAATTCTCTTAACTTCAATGTCAAATATTATACCAATTAAGAAAATATAAGTTGTGAAAAGTTGCGAAAGAGTGAAAAAAGATACCTTTTTATAATTAATAATAATGTTGATATATTTTAATAACATAAAAATTGAATTTAAATAAAACTGATTTAATTTATATTTCATTGAAAACTTATTAAATTTTTTAAATTTATATATTAAATTTTTAAATATATTATCTTGTCTGTTCGTTGTAGGTGAATCTATTAATTTCAATAAATATATATATATATATATATATATATTATATATTATATATATTATATATATATATATATATTATATATATATCTATAAAAGGAGTCGTGCACAATCATGGTCGACCACCACCACCAATGAAGGCTAAGGCTAAGAATCGTCCGCTTCCACTATTGAAAATCCACTTATTTCCCACGTCTCTATACCTTAAAGAACTTCAACAAAATCCTATTCTGTTTAGTGGTGCTTTGCGATAATGATACATGCAATAAGGTTGAGAAATCCAGGTTAAACACATATCCCTTCTATGGCTTTCGCTCAACTAAGTTCAACATCAAACGCCTCTAAATTTTGCTCCCCTACTTCATGTTCAACCAACGCCTTTAAATTTTGTTCTGTAACAATATTTACCTTTACCTTGGTCATTCTGTCACATTTCCTAATAGTGCTTCCAAATTATCTGATGCCGGGTAACCCGCATAAACCAGGATCTTTATACACTGTGCATTTAAGAATGCATTTCCTCCATTTCCCCAATAAACTAATTCTGGAAATCTCAACCTTTCCAATCAGAATCTCATAGGATTTAGAAATCTAACTCATAATCAAATTCTCTTGACATTCAAACTCCATTAAAGTACCTATGCCCCCACATTATAACTTGCCTTGAATCGAGTCCTTGTATTCAGTCTCGAACCCCGCTTTCCCATTACCTCTCAACATCCATCTGGATGCACATTTCTTGGAAGAAAACTCCAAAACTCGAGCCCATTTAACTCATCTTTCAGGCGGCAATTTCGCTGGAAAAATATAATTCATGAAAATGCGCACAACAGTTTACACAAACACAAGATTACTCCATGGATCAGATTGTCTTGAAACTAACCGACAGCGCATGCAGCAGGATAGTCATAACCCCAGCCTGAAACTTAATTCCGGTGCGTGCCAACAACCTTATGCACATCCGGTTCAACTCACAGGTTCTTTGAATCCACGGAACGTTCAAATGTTTTCTGGCAGGCATACAATGAATCAACACAGGCGGAATTCACTACAGTGAATCAAAAAACCTGTGCTCATCATACCAGTTGCGCCACCGGTTTTGATACACAGTCTTATATATATACTATTGGCAACCTTCTCCATGCGTACAGGTGAATATATTAACTATTGTTGAATGGACAAGAACCTGCCAGCGGATCCTCTCCCTCTCCACGCAGTTAGACTTTGAATGATCAAGCAGTTCTATTTTTAAAACTCCTTACACCTGATACGCACTACAATTATACGCACTGTAAAAAAATATTGAAAGAATCTACGTGCTCAGCTTCATAGAACTCAAAAGGGTTGCGCATATGGTTCCAACACCATTATATATTAACCTTTGGCCCGCGCCCCATCCTCATTCCGCTGTGCCACATGTCCAATGATACAAACAGTGGCCAGCTATACAAATTAATACCCACAGTTATATAATCTAGCCTTCAAACGTGGTTATGGTGCGCGCCATAGACTTGTACACTGATTAAGTTCACGGGTTTCAAAACTTCATGGACTGTTATAAAATCCCCTCAATTCAATTCATTAAAATGTTCGTTGTCCATATAATAGAAAAACCACAGTGGTTCTACCAGTTCACAAATTGAACCATGGTTAAATACAATCTGTATTTCATAACAATTACATTAATTTCGCCCATACACAGAACGCATCATCAGTTTAAAAAACTTTCCTCCATCGTGGAAATGGCAGATTGACAAAACAAGTTCAGTGATTTCACAATCATCCAATCTATATATATGTGACTTAAAATAAAACAACTACTTACAAACATGGCCAGATAATTTGAATTGATGGCCCTTTACAAACTGCTCGAAGGCTCCCAACCAGAAAACCTCTCACACTCCCTCTCACAATCTTCAATGTCTTTGAGGATTCCTAATTTATAAAACTAAGCATGATCTAGAATCACTCAACTAAAAGCTCTAAGAGTCTACAAGCAATGCATGGTAAAAAGCATCTTGAGGATTTTTCTCATCTTTTTCCCTGTTCTAAAATAGAAAAGTTTTCCTTATCCCATAATGATCCACATATTTATGCCTAAAAACACTCCCTATTTTATTAAAAATAACAAAATATTTAATTATTATCACACCCCCCTTTTTATTCCATATTTACAAATGAAGAGGGTCTTGATGCTCCTCCATCATACACCCAACCTTAAAATTAATCATGATCCCCTGATCATGTGTTGGGATCTGTGTATGCTTGGATCCCATACCTTATACTGCAAGTTTCCATTTACCGCTGCTTTTGTCTGTTGTTCTTCTCCAGGTCTCCATACCTTATGCTGCTTTGCTCCACTAGCTGCACTGTTGCAATCTTCTACTGTCTTCCTCTTGTTGCTTCTCTTTTGATTTACCGCTGTTGGTCTCTTCCGGGATTCCGTCATCATCATCCACTTCATCAAATCAATTTCTCTCTCTAATAGACTTTCTCCAGCATCTTCAATAAAACCTGTATTCACAAAACAATTGTTAGAATAAAAAATATAAGGCATCAATGCCTCTTCTGCTGCTAGTGTTGTCTCAGTTGTCACTATGGATGTCGCTGCCTCCCAAACTTCCTGACTCTCTGTAACATTCCTTTGCTTGCCACCTGCAATTTCATCTGCAACTTTTCCCTCTTGTTCACTGCACTGGCCTCTTTCTTCTGCAATCTCCTTATCATACTCTGGATTCTCCAACCAGTATTCTAACAATGCAATTTCTCTATAGCATCGCTGAAGCATATCATCATCACCTGGACTCATACATAAATTTTCAGTATCAACTGTTACTTCCTTTATCTGTGCTTCAGACTGATTCACTTCTTCAACATCCACAAGAACTTCCTCTTGTGCTGTAACAGTTTCACAAGATTGTACTTCCTCCTCAACACCTGTAATCACATCACAATTGTCAGCTATACAAACACAAGAGTTCACATTATCCAGCTGATCTAGATCTACCCAATAATTCAAGAAATCATCAATAATCTTCTCTTCTGTTAACTGCATGTGTAAATCTCTTTTCTACTGTAGTCTTTGCCACTTCACTCTCTTCCTCATCAGTAAACCATGTCTCTGGTCTCTCACATTTTCTTGCGACAACTCCATCAATAGTTCAAGATGAACTGCTATCTCAGCTTTCTCTTTCTCATACTCTTCCTCAGTCAACTGTTGTCTTATGCCATTTGCCTTGGCATATTTCTTCTATTTTCTACTGTGGCCTCTTTCTGAACCTCTGCTCTCTCCTTTATGACTTTTAGTAGTCATCTCCTTCGCCATAAGTTCCTCACCTATGAGTTGCATGAAGCCTCTGCCACAACAACCTCTCTTGCTGCCACTTACCTCACCAATCCTTCCCTCCGGATCTCGCCTTTTGGTATTCGTAGTTCCTCTGTTGGAACCTTTTGAGCATCCTCCACTGCTTCTGTAGGCTTCCCTCATCTGCAACTTTATTCAACCTCTATTGAATCTTTAGGTTCTACCACATTCACTTCTCCTTCCTCCCGCTGAGATTTCTTCACTATTCCTGTAAATCAATATTCATCAGTCCCAAAAATCATCACATGCAATTAACTTAACAAAAACACTTGAGCCTTCAAAAAGAGCTATTCCTGCTCTGATACCATTTGATGCCGGGTGACTCACATAAACCAGGATCTTTATACACTGTGCATTTAAGAATGCATTTCCTCCATTTCCCCAATAAACTAAATCAGGCAATCTCAACTTTTCCAATCAGAATCTCATAGGATTTAGAAATCTAACTCATAATCAAATTGTCTCAAAATTCAAACTCCATTAAAGTACCTCTGCTCCCACATTATAACTTGCCTTGAATCGAGTCCTTGTATTCAGTCTCGAACCCCGCTTGCCCATTACCTCTCAACAACCATCTGGATGCGCATTTCTTAGAAGAAAACTTCAAAACTCGAGCCCATTTAACTCATCCTTCAGGTGGAAATTTCGTTGGACAAATATAATTCATGCAAATGTGCACAACAGTTTACACAAACACAAGATTACTCCATGGATCAGATGTCTTGAAACTAACCGACAGCGCATGCAGCAGGATAGTCATAACCCCAGCCTGAAACTTAATTCTGGTGCGCGTCAGCAACCTTATGCACATTCGGTTCAACTCACAGGTTCCTTGAATCCACGGAACGTTCAAATGTTTTCTGGCAGGCATACAGTGAATCAACACAGGCGGAATTCACTACAGTGAATCAACAAACCTGCGCTCATCATACCAGTTGCGCCACCGGTTTTGATACACAGGCTTATATATATACTATTGGCAACCTTCTCCATGCGTACAGGCGAATATATTAACTGCTGTTGAATGGACAAGAATCTGCCAACGGATCCTCTCCACACGGTTAGACTTTGAACAATCAAGCAATTCTATTTTTAAAACTCCTTACACCTGATACGCACTGCAATTATACGCGCAGTAAAAAAATATTGAAAGAACCTACGCGCTCAGCTCCATAGAGCTCAAAAGGGTTGCGCATATGGTTCCAACACCATTATATATTAACCTCTGGCACGCGCCCCATCCTCATTCCGTTGCGCCACATGTCCAATGATACATACAGTGGCCGGCTATACAAATTAATACCCACAGTTATATAATCTAGCCTTCAAACGTGGTTATGGTGCGTGCCATACACTTGTACAATGATTAAGTTCACGGGTTTCAAAAATTCACGGACTGTTATAAAATCCCCTCAATTCAGTTCATTAAAATGTTCGTTGTCCATATAATAGAAAACCACAGCGGTTCTACCAGTTCACAAATTGAACCATGGTTAAACACAATCTGTATTTCATAACAATTACATTAATTTCGCCCATACACAGAACGCATCATCAGTTTAAAAAACTTTCCTCTATCGTGGAAATGGCAGATTGACAAAACAAGTTCAGTGATTTCACAATCATCCAATCTATATATATGTGACTTAAAATAAAACAACTACTTACAAACTTGGCTAGATAATTTGAATTTATGGCCCTTTACAAACTGCCCAAAGGCTCCCAACCAGAAAACCTCTCACACTCCCTCTCACAATCTTCAATGTCTTTGAGGATTCCTAATTTATAAAACTAAGCATGATCTAGAATCACTTAACTAAAAGCTCTAAGAGTCTACATGCAACGCATGGTAAAAAGCATCTTGAGGCTTTTTTCCATCTTTTTCCCTGTTCTAAAATAGAAAAGCTTTCCTTATCCCATAATGATCCACATCTTTATGCCTAAAAACACTCCCTATTTTATTAAAAATAACAAAATATTTAATTATTATCACACCCCCCTTTTATTCCATATTTACAAATGAAGAGGGTCTTGATGCTCCTGCATCATTATCTGTCCTTTATAACATTTTTCCCTTTCATAAAAATAGTTGGTGTTTTAAATATAGTTAAAATTTTATATAATCCAATTAAAAATAAAAAGTAGTTGATATAAGTAGATTACTGTGCGTATGTATATTTGAGGCCAAGGCTCATTTTATAGCCCAATATAAGGAGACAACCTAATATAAGGAGATGTGTAAGTTTGTACCTCTGTCTGTGCCTTTTAAAATTAAAATTAAAAATAAAAGTTATGTTCTAAATGTCAACTAATTTATGTCCATATCAGCTTCATATATATCTATATATAGAAAAAAAATAAGTTTTGATGGTTAACAAATTTATTGTCATAATACCCTATTTAGCATTCAAAAACACAATTTAAACAATGAAAAATAGCACACTGTATTTTGCACTCTAAAAAAGTTTGCACGTTCAGAAATTTGATCCTTGTCGCTCATGTTAGATTCGTACTTAATATGGATCTATGTTGGTTTAAATTGAGAATTCATCTCCATCATTGTTAACATAGTTGTCTTAATTAACAAATATAGATATCTACCAAGTATTAAGAGAGTTAAATATCTTGATATGAAAACCTTATTTACAATGCAAAACATACACTTCAAGAGATGTAATCTCTCCGCAATTGAAAAAAATTGTAATTAGCATGCATCCATACTAGTTGGTTTTGTCTCTTTATATATATAACTATTACTTAATTTTTCATTGTTTAAATTTCTTTTTTAAATACATAAATGGATATAATGCCTTGAAACTCTCTTTTGGCTTTCCAACTCTAACAAATCATTATTAGGTTCTAGTCAATATTGACTTAAAAATACCACTATAGATCCATCTTAACTACAGATGTAACATGAGCCGAGAGGGACCAAATTTCACTAGGGGTAAACTTATTTTAGAGTGCAAAAAACAACGTGCAATTTTTTATTATTTAAATTGTATTTTTGAATGTTATAAAGATTACGTAATTTGTACATTGAGTTATTTTATCAACTCACATTAAACTAGTTTTTTTATTATTAATATATTTTTAAGTATATGTCAATACTAATTCATATTAAAATAATTTATTCATAATCTACATTGGATATTTTATTCCATACAACATTTAATATTTTCTTTAACATTTTTTTCTATATATAAATATATATGAACATAGTCTTCATTGGTTTTCTATCGAGGGAATTTTATTTTAATTTAAAAGGGACGGATATACATATTTTATTTTCATTTAGTCCTTTAAAATAGTAAAACTAATTGAAATGTTTTTAAATGTTTTAATCATAAGAATTTCTATAGTTTTCTTATATAATATACATGTATACATAGTTGACATTGAAATATTTTACTTAATATGAACATTGAAATGTTTTATTTATGGATCACATTGTCATTTTATTTTTTCTTTATGTTATTAATATATTTTTAAATACATAGTCTATACTACTTAATCTTTAAAATATTTTATTTATAACACACATTAAATATTTTTTATTATTAGTAATATTTTTTAATGTCACTTATCAATTTCATATGAAGAATTGAATGAATTACACATCTCTCTCTTATTAAAAACTAAGTTATTTTAATTTTAATTACTTCATCTTTTTGGCATTGAAATAATTTACTATTATGAAAACACACACATTTTAGATTGAAATATATTAGTTAATATGGATATTCAAACAATTTATAAGGTAAATACAATTTTTTTTTAAATTACTTTATATGTCCAAAGTTAATATAAATTTATATTACTTAATATAGAAATCAAAATATTTTATTTATGGCTTCCAAAGTGAAGGTAAAATATTTTTATGAAGTTGTAATATTAACAACCAATCTAGCAGGAAGAGTGTAATTATTCATGTTTTACAATGCTTTTAATTACAATTAACAAAATATGTATATTCATTTGTTTTTTTTTATTATAGGGGAACTTGTTTTTTAATTAAATTAAATTAAATTTTTGTTTTAAAAGGTGCATGTATCAACTTTATTTTGAGCATGGAAGGAATTACACATCTCCTTCATACTAGGTTATACAATGTGTCTCTTGTTCAATGATAGGGGATTAATCAATCATGATTGACTATTAATGATGTTGGTTAACTAAGGTGTAGGGATCAAATTTGAACGGAAGAGTCACATTTCAATTTGAAGGGTTAATTTCATTTTGAATTTTCAAGATTGTTAAGTTAAAGTAAAGTATTCCTTTCATGTGAAAATGAAAATTGTATTTTTGAAGACTATCATGGGTAGAGTTTTAGTAGAATGCTTTGAAACCAAACAAGAGATAAATGCAAAAGCAGATGAAGAATTCAATTGATATAGTCTCGATTATGGCCACCTTCTAAGAGGACGATGACATAAATTATACCATTCAATTGGATTATTTGTCTAGATAGATGCCTTTCTTTTCTCTTTCGTTATATATGTTATTATCAACCTTGCTATAATTCTAGGTGTTGATAGCTCTAAATTTGCCAATAAAATGTTCATAGAGTGTATTATCTTTTAGGTTTAATAATCATGCTGAAATTGTTCAAATGGAAAAAAGTTTCACTCATATGTTATTGGACATGATATATGTTTCTTTATGAGTGAGTAATAGAAATGCTTGCTAACTTACAAATAAAAAAATGAAAAATAGTTTAAATTTTAATGTATACCTCACACATTAGACCTCATATTGTGTTGAGCTACCCTTGAATGAGTAAACATAAATGACACATGTTCATTGGTTCAACTTTGATTCACCAGTGATACAATTTATATAGGAATCGTAAGAAAAGAATTTATAATTACACTCTATGTAGGAATCATATGAAGGAAATTCAATTGAACCATTTATTTATAGTCTATATCCCAATCATAAGAATGGAATTCAATAAGACCATTTACTCTTTTATCTCCTTTGACATCATTCCTCAAATGAAATGAAATATTTCTTTTTTCTTATAGTTTCTTTTAAGGTAATTGATTCACTTGCTCAAACAATTGTAATGCCTTTTTTTTAAGGGAAAACAAATTATAGTGTTACTTTATATATATCATTGTAATGTCCAACAAAAAAAAAAAAACAACAACAACAATATTTAAAACCTTTACAACACATTCTAATATATATATATAACTTATAAGAATTATAAGCCTAATTTAATCTTCAAATAAATACCAAATAATATTTAATCTTGAATTAAATTTGAGGAGAGAATTAGGAATAAAATAAATAATAAAGTAATAATAAAATGTCATAATAGTAAATTTGTTATGCAACCAAATCACAAAACAGAAGAAAAGATAGATCAACAACTTAAGAATTAGCCTCTTCGAAGGGGCAACCTCCTTCACATCACATAAAAGAACAATTCTTGGATGATTCCTCCTCGGTATATATCGGAGTCTAAGGTGTCACAATATAATTAGAGCTTACATAACAATAATAATATAAGGGCACAAAAATAAAAATAGTGGGTTTCTATGGGGCACAACCATAATGATATGAGGGCTACACGGGCACAACAATAACAATAGGGGACTACACTAACAATAACAATATGGGGGATACACTAATAATAGAAATAAGGGGGGTACACCAGTATTATGGGGACCTAACATGCCCCTCTCCTTCAAAAAGTGTTATCCTCGACATTTGAGTAGTTTTGGACGCTATGTATAAAATTCACATCCTCCCATGTGAATCTTCAGCAAGTAATTTCTTCTAGTTAATGTGATACTCTGAACTTGATTGATTTCGTAGTTGTCAGGTTCTTATTTCTGTGACTGCTTCAAGCTCCAATATGATTTTTTCTTCTTCATCAAGTTCTAGAAATATTGATTGAAATGAGAGCTTGTCACTGATAACCTTATTTAAGCATGAAACATGAAAAAATAGTTGTACTCATGAAGATGCAGGTAACTCCAATTTGTATGCCATGGTACCAATTTTTGCAACACTTTGTAAGGACCAAAATACTTTGGTGATAATTTATTATCCTTCTTAGCTTGCTTGAGGGATAATTTTTTATATGGTTGTAGCCTTAAAAATACCCAGTCTCCTACATCAAAACTTCTTTCACTATGTTGTTTATATGTCTATAGTTTCATTTAACTTTATTCTAGAATGAGGTTATCTTTTAAGAGTAGGTGAACTTGTTGTTGATGCTTGATGGTATCTTCCACTGCTTGAACCTTAGAATTTTCTCTTAAAGATGATGTGATGGACGGTGTATGATATCCATAAAGTTTCATAAATGGGGTCATTTTTGTTGTCATATGAAACGAAGTGTTATACCACCATTCAACTAGAGGTAACCGCTTGACCCATTGTTTTTGTGTATCAGATACAAAGCAATGAAGATATCCTTCCAATCATTTGTTCACTACAAAAAATTTCCCCTCAGATTGTGGATGATAAGATGAGCTATAAGTTAATAAGTACCAAGGCAAGAAAATAATTTCGTCCAAAAATTTCCAGTGAAAATAGGATCTCTATCACTTACAAAAATATTTGGGTTTCCATGTAGCTTTTGAATTGTTTCCGTAAATGAAATAGCAATTGTATTTCCTTTTAAAGGGTGAGATAATGCACAAAAATGTGCATATTTGGTAAGTATATCAACTACCACCATGATGACACTCTTTCCTTCAGTCTTGGGTAAACCAATGATAAAATACATTAAGACCTCCTCCTAACGCTGACATGGAATGGCTAAAGTTTGTAATAGACCCAGGGTCTTAATTGTCTTAACTTTATTTTCGTGGAGAACCAAACATTCTGCCACAAATTTCCAAATATCAGATTTATGGTCATCCAAAAAATATTCCTTCTTGGCTCTGTGGTAAGTTTTTAAAAATCCCAAGTACCCTTCGAAGGGGGAGGTATGCAATTCCAAAAGAATATTTTGTTTGTGTTGGGAATTATTACAGATATATAAGTGAACTTTGTACCATAATGAATTATTTTACCATATAAATGTATCAGATGTATTGAGATCTTGTTGTATCTTTTGAATGAGTGTCCACACCTCTTTGTCATTCTTCCATTCATCCCTTGCTTCAGTTATCCAATCATGTCAGATAATAGAAATGACACAGAGAAATGCTTCCACATACTCATCCTTTCTTGAGAGTGCATCTGGAACAACATTTTGCTTCCCTTTTTTGTAGATTATTTCAAAGTCATAATCCAACATCTTTGTGACCCATTCTTGTCTCCCTTATAAAGATAATTTTTGTTCCAAAAAGTATTTAATACTATCGTGATTTGTTTTTACCTTGAAGTGTCTTACCATTAGGTAAGATCTCCATTGCTTTAGTGCATGTAGTATTGCCAACATTTCCTTCTCATAAATATGTTTGTGCAAATATTTTCCCTTGATTAGACAACTTTCAAAAGAAATGGGTCTTCCTTCTTGCATTAAAACAACACCAATTTCATTTCATGAGGCATCCGACTCCGTAATAAAGGTTTTTGTGAAGTCTAGAGTAGCTAAGATCAGTGCTTGGCACATTTCCTCTTTAAGATCTTTAAAGGCCTTAGATGTTTCTAGAGTCCAATAAAATGCATCTTATTTCAATAATGTTGTTAGAGGCATTGATATTTCCCATAATTCTTAACAAACTTGTGATAATACCTTGTTAACCCGAGAAATCCTTGAAGATTCTCTAGGGTTGTGGGGATTTTCCATTCCAGGGTCTACTAGAACACCCTCATAAGATACAATATGACCCAAATATTTCACCTCCTGTAATCCAAAGAAAAATTGGGAGGTTTTTGCATATAATTGTTTCTCCTCCAATAGTTTGAGCACCCTGTCAACATGTTAAACATTATCCTTCCAAGGTTTGTTGTAGATTAGTATATCATCAAAAAATACTAACATACATTTTCTAAGGACGGGTTTCAAAATGGAATTAATAAAACCTTGAAATGTGGAAGGTGTTATCACCTAAATCTGCCTTAGGCTATAGGAAGGAAAAATTCAGGGTAACCACAAACCATGCTCAGTCTAGTAGCTATCCCTACCAGAACAGGAGAGGGCTCTCTCCGTGTCACGCTCAGTGAATAAACAAAGGATATAGTCTGAGATGACTTGCAATGAATATTGATTTTAGGCTAGTAAATAAATATGGATATAAGAGTCATTTTTTGATAAATGACTGAGTTTCTGGGATGTATGGGACCAACAAGCAGCATGAGCATAGAATTTAACACAAAGGCACAGATTACTTCGTGAGGCAAGACAAGCGGAAAGTCTAGCAATTAAATTTGAAATAATGTGGAATGGAAAGATTGCTTAGGAGGGTCAAAAGGGCATAAACACATGAATCCTTTTCAACAGAAGAAGAACACATAACGTGAAACTTTCCCACAAGCAACGCAATAAACATGAATTCTATCTTATCTTACATAGAAAATTTCACTGGAAATGAATATGAATGAACTGTGAAAACATAACGAAATACATATGAAACATAAAGAGAACACATTTGCTACACTCACACCACATGAATCTCATGAACCAGAGCCGCTGCCTTTCATTAATTCTCTATCAAAATATACAATGAAGAACTGAGTTTCTCTCCCATAGTCTCCCAGAAATTACATCCAACCCTTTGCAAATAGTTTTGCATACAATAAATAGACGATGCCATTGGGAAATAGAACGACCCAGAGTTGGGGAGTTTTTCAAATCATTACAAACTGGAAATGGAAAGCCAACCATTAGTGACAGGTGCAGCATTACAAAAATGACAAATAGCTTAGGTGACTCCTCACCTTCCTTTGCCACTTAGATAGAAGCCAACCTTTAGTGAAAATATTCTTTAAACTTTGCCTTAGGTGCCGAAAAAAGTGTAGTATAAATGAGCGGGCCCACTTGGAGAAAGTCGCGAATCGAAATGTCGTGGAGCAGAAGTGATTTTGGCCTTTGGGTCTATATGCGTCGCACCACTTTGGAGGTGATTTTGAGGTACCTGCTGGAGTCAAAATTGTGCCCAAGTGTGCTTTTTAGAAAGCCTTGCCTGTCTACTTTCCAACCCAAGTGGAATTTCTGAATTTGGTGCTCATTTGCCCCTAAAAAACTTCATTCGCCCAAGAATGCTTCCTGTGTGTCAAAATAGGGGCAGAGAGGTCATTGTTTGAGTGTTTTTGACCTCCTGGGGACTCAAAACTTGCCCAAAATTCTTGGCCATGGACCAGCGGTCGTGATTTTTCATGCTGAATCCAAAAATGCAAACCATTCTTGATTTGGAGCTCCCAATCCTAAGCACCGCGCCACCAGAGAAAAACCCTGTTTTGTGCCCAAAAAATTGTCACGTGACCAAAATTGCACCAAATTTCTTGAAATTTGGGCTGGAGGTTCCCTATGAAGTGCTATGCTGGGTGACAGAGCTTCAACCAAGATTCAAAGCTGATCTTTTTCTTTTTTCCTCTTTTGTCTTTGTGTCGCTCTCCTCAATTTTGCCTTCAAACTCCTTATCCGAGCCTTTGAACTCATGTTCCATGCCCTGTAGTGATAAACCATATGCCTCAATATGGTTTTGTCCTTGTCGGCCTTCTCTAGCAGTCTCTCAAGGTGGATGTTGTTACGCTCGAGCTAAGACTCTCGGTCATTGTTAATCTCTTGCTCTAATGGAGTGAGCTCAATCCTCCTATGTTGGGTAGCTTGGTGATTCTCGCAGATGTTTTGTAGCTCCATGATCTCATGCTAGTCTTCGAGCTGTTTGTTCCTCTACTCTAAATACCTGATAATCCACTTAGCTCTCTCCAAATTGAGTGACAAGTCTTGGATCTCCGTTTGCTGCTCCTGGATGGTCCTCCTAAGTTTTCACTCTCACATCTGTATCATCATCATGAATGAGGATGAAGTCGGCCTCTCGTTCACCTGATGGCCCCTCGTCATGCATGGGCTTCTTGCCCCTATCCTATTCCTGTGTCGCCGATGTTGGAAGCGAGGCCCCTTCCACACCGGGTGGAGATAACACTCATTTTGCTGCTGCAAACAAATGTCTACTACCTCTTTGATAGGTGATGAATACCGGCATAGTAGTGGTCTCATGGCGCTCATACTGATGAGAAGGACCACCTATCTCATCTTCAACCTCTGATAATATCTGTGAAGTGCTGAAGAGGTCACGGGAGATGAAGTCATCCCAAGTAATGCCCTGTAATCCCAGCTGATGAAATATCAAAATCTTAATAAGAGAAAAGTGATAAACACTGTTAAGTTGCTGCTGAGGGGTCTTGTGCTGCATGAAGATGTTCATCCTCTCTATGTTCCTGCAAATGAAATATGGGATGTTCATCATCCGTACCCTGGTAAAGTGCATGAGCAACTTGATGTGATAGGCATATAGACGAGAGAACCTCCCCTCACAGCTGAAATACTTCATGATCAACTTCATGAGTGGAGCATATTCATCTTTCAAATATCGGAACGGAAAGACTCTTTGGAGCTACCTCAAGAAACTAGCCTTAATGTAAGGCTCATAATGCTGCTGATCAATCTTCTATTTCTTGTGCCATGGTTCTCCAACATCTGGTATGCCGGTTGCTAATGAGACAGTTTCAGGTGTCAGTGTGAAGGTGACACCGGCCAAGATAGAGTAATCTCCATGTAAGTGAAGCACAAAAAGACAGGCCAACTCATGATGAACTCGAACACTAGCCACCTTTTTTCAAAACTCCAAACATGACAAATGCTGGAAACATGACATAGCAAGAGGGCAGGCCTGTAATTCTGTAAGTGTGGTTGGTTCATCCCTAACATGTTTGCCACTTTTATGATGTCTCTAGGGAGCCTGTTCTTTTGAGGATGAATCAATTTGGGTTTCCACCTCATACTCCGATGAATGCTCAGATGCCATGACTGCTGTATATGGACTGTGCTTGGATGTCCCTTTTATGATGTATGCAACTATGTGTTGTTATGAACTCTGCCACCAAGGGGAACAATTCAAAAGGGAGTGTTAGGAAGGGGAATAATATGATGGGATTAGGGTTTATGGGGGGAAATTTTGTTTAGGTTCATGTAGGAGGGTTTGGGGATTTTCTAAGGTAGGGTTTTGGGGTTTTATGTTTGACAAATGAGTGGAAGGGATGGGGAATAGGGGTTTAGAAATGTTTTAGGGTAAGGAAAAAATAGGGAAAAATGGGATAGGGGGGAAGGGAACAATGGAAAGAAGGGGAAAAATGAGAGGTGAAAGAGGAGCCTTGGCATCAACACAACAAGTTTACGACCCTAGCAACAATGGTTTTGATGATTTCAAGTGGTAGGGTTTATGAGTTTTTATTGCAACTATAAATGGCCATGAACCACCATCACATTCATAAAAATATATGAAAAATCCAAGATGTTGACCCTACCTGTCAATTGGAAGGGATTCAAAGCAATTTGTTGCAAATTTGGCACAAATTCGGGCCTTTGTCGGTGTGTGTCGCGCAGCAAACCCAGTGCACCGTGCTCTCTGTGTGTGCCGCGCCTGTGTAGTTTCACCACTATGGGGTCGTGTCCTGTGCGCCGCGCTCTCTATGTGCACCGTGCTCCTCTGTGTGTGCGTCGTGCCCTTGAAAGCACCTCCAAACTCACTCAAAACACGCACAAGTTCTCCCAATCACTTTGCACTGTTTCTCTATGACCTTGGTATGCACAATGACTTTGTTTCTTGTGGGAATCTTATATAAAGACATTGGAGTCATGGGTTTAATTTTTGTTTCTTCAAAACCCACTTTGCTAATGTTTTGTTTTGACACTTTTCCCTGATTTAATGCAACTCTATGTTTCACTTTTCCCTTTGAATTTTTAGCTAAAATGGTGAAATTTTTTGGCACTTTTTGCAGGGGTTGTTTACATGGCATTTGGCCAAGGAAACTATGACTGCGCCTGAAGAGATCAACTAGAAACGTTTTTTGAAAATTATCACAAATGACACACTGTTTGACTTTTCTTCAAAACAGAGTTCTGAAGAACAGTTGTAATCTGTCAACATGACGATGAAAATCTTTAAATCATAACTTTTTAAGGACCTCCCTCTGACCTACATGGCTTTATTGGACATGGTTGAAGACCAAATTGACTAATCCCTAGACCTAATGACTGAAAATGACTCTCGTCCATTAAAAGATCGAACATTGACTATCATGGACTTTAGTGAACATTGACAAAAGACCTAAGCCAGCAGGTGCCAGACATGAGAGGAAATGACTAACACGACCTTTTCTGTCAGATTATGGCATGCCCCTACCAAAATGTAGTTGAGTGAATGGAGCGAGACTCCTAAAAATGAAATGCAAAAAGAGTTTTGATCTCTGACAGAGGACTGACAAGACCAAATCTAACAGAAGGTGCATTAGTAAGGCCAAAAGGAATGACCAAAAATTCATAATGACTTTCAAGAGTTTTGAAATGTTTTTTTCATAACGTCTTTAGTGTTCATTCCAATTTGATGATATCCTGAATGAAGATCCAACTTGATGAAGTAAATTTCTCCATGTAATTCATCCAACAATTCATCAATGACAGGATTGGGAAATTTATCTTTAATAGTGAGCTTGTTGAGCTCCCTATAATCTTGACACATAAGCCATGATCCTTCCTTCTTGTGCACCAATACTACTGGAGCAGAGAAAGAAATTTGACTATGTTTAATTATATCGACCTCTAGAATTTCTGCAACCATACGTTCAATTTCACTTTTTTTGGCATATTGATATCTGTCTGGCCTGGTGTTTGGAGGAACACTTCCTGGAATGAAGTGAATAGCATGATCATAATCATGAATAGGTGGAAGGCCTTTGAAAGTCTCAAATACCTTAGAATAATTGTCCAAGACTTTTGGAGATATGGAGAAATAAATTATTTCGATGTTTGAACCTATATTGAGCATAATTGTGCAATTACGTGTTGTTGTTCTTTCTTCAAAAGATTTTTCATGCTCTGATACCAAATGTTATCCAACCATATCACAAAATAGAAGGAAAGATAGATCAACGACTTGAGAATTAGCCTCTTCAAGGCGGAAGCCCCCTTTACATCACACAAATGAATAATTATTGGATGATACAAATGATAAGACCTCCTTGGTATATATAAGAGTCTAAGGGGTCGCAATCTAATCAAATATTACATAACAGTAATAATGTAAGGGAACAACACTAAAAATAGGTAGCTTCTATGGGGCATAAAAATAACAATATGGGGGCTACATGGGTGTTACACAGTAAAATGTCACTGCCATCATGCCAGTCTCCCTACTGTGTTGTGAAACCACATTCACCTATACTCATGCTCCTCAAAATGGCTAAAAAACCCTCTTTGCCTAAGTTAAATGCATCATCGCGTCTGTTAATTACATAACCGCGCTGACGGGCGGAGGTTAGTGTTATTGCTGCGCTGCCAGCGCGGAAGCACACGTCTTTTCCGCGCTGGTCCAATTTTACGAACAGCGCACCCTCCGTTCGTCCTGTTGCGCGCTGACCGGCCCTCCTCTACAGTGATCTGCGATGTCAGCGCGCCAGCTCAGTGTCTCACCCGCGCTGATCCTGTTTGGGCGAATTTGTTCCAACAACCAACCTTCCAGATCCCTCCAGACTTGGTTGTTAGCATTGTTGAGGTCGCCATCCTTTCTCTGGCATGTCTGTTCGACTGACCACCCACTTATCTTGGGGGAAAGCTCATCCTTTGCCTATTCATGGAGACTCCTTCTCCTTTATAAGCCTCCTCCATTGCCCATGAGCAGAGATTTTGGAACATAAAGACTTTGATTGAGGAATTCTTAATGCATTAGTGCTGCTCTTTGTAGGCATTTGGTGTGTTGTGTGAGGATTGTTTTGAGCTTGAGGAAGGTCATGAGCTTGTTTCCTTGTATGTGAGAGAGAGACCTCTTTGACTTGGGAGATTTGCTTCAAAGGTGAATGCTTGGAAGATATGCTGGCCGAACCCTCGAGAGAAGGACTCAATGTTAGGACTCCGGTTGTACCTTACTCTATTTTCTGATTAATAGAGATAGATGACTATTCTTATGGTTCCATTTCCATTTGTCTTATGAATGATTAATGTAAATTGTATCCTTCCTGACTGATACATAGTTGTTGTTAGTAGATTTTACACTTTTGTTTGCTCTCTTTTGCTTGTGCAGGTGTTCGTCCGCGAGGATAGCGGGGAATTGTGATCGGCTGGAGCGAAGGAGAGAGAGGATCATCTCTTCGACAAACATAGCGTTGGAATCCAAGTAGGTTTCTTCTGCCCACTTGTTAATTACAACTAGGAACCTGCAGTGTAGCATTGTTTGATTGTTGCTAGACCCCTGTTGGGCTAGTAGGGATCGCCTCTATCCGTAGAGGGGATTTACCTATCCAACAATGGGCACAACAATACCAATAGGGGATACACTAACAATAAAAATAAGGGGGCTACACTAATAATAATAATAAGAAGAAGAAGAAGAAGAAGGGGGATACACTAGTATTAAAGGGACCTAAAAAAATATTACAGATTCACAAGAATGTAATCAATTTAATATTAATAAGCATATTCAAATATAACTTAATTATTGCAAATGAAGATTTTAAGTTTAATTAAACACTAATCAAGATTATCCATTGATAGAGCTTGAGGCTAACCATAATCTTGATCATTAATCAAGCTTAACCATCGATTTAATCAACAAGTAGTTTAAGATTTAGAATACTAAGGTATTCATGCAATGTGTGGGTACGTAGCTAGCATACACATAACTTGTATGTATACTAATAATACTTATTGGAATCAAACAAAAAAATTCAATCACTCAACAGGTAGGCTAATAAAATAATGTAAGATAATACGACCAGGTAGGGGCATTACATAGACCCCTCCTTTAGAAAAATTATTCTTGAATAGAGTCAAAAGGTTACAAACTATGTGGAATTAGTATGACAATATGATCTGAAATGATCATAGATTAAAACTGATGTAGAATTGATTAGCCATTAATGAATTGAATGTTAGCTTAAAGCACAAAAATCGAGGAAAAATGCTTGAGAAGAAGACTTTACGACAGCTGATTGAACACAAGATAAATGCATAATAAAAGTGAAAACAATAAAAACACAGTGATACCAAATAGTAAAATTGATTACGGAGTTCGTCCCAGATGGACTACGTCTTCGGGTCCACTTTCAAGATGGGCGACTGCTTTATTAGGATTGAAACAGATGAGGTCGATTACACAGAGATTTGGTCAGTCTGAATGTGCACACAGGCACTTCTGATCACTGTCATCAGATAGCCCTCTGAACCCATTTTCCAACGCCTGTCACGGTTCCCAATTCTGACTCCGGATGCTCTTGTTACACTAAAAACAAAATTTCATATGACCTCCAGAATTTACAAACAAAATTCAAAACCACTCTCCTGATCAATGAAGGAAAATCCGCCTCTTATAGGCCTATACATGCATCAAAACATCCTTAGCTGAATTCAGGATGAATTTAATTTTTTTCTAGATGGTTTGAAGCTCGGTCTTGTTGTTGCATGACACTTAAGATAGGTTCCTAAGGTCATTGCAATTAGATTTTTTTAACAAAAACCATATAAAACCCAAAAACAAACATTATGATAACTACATAACTACTACGATTAGGTTAACCAGGCGGAGGTTGGACAGCTCATATGAGTGGTGATTGAACCCGTGGTTTGGGTATCAGCGGTTCCGCTGACGGTTTCAAATTGGCGGTCTATCCATCACGTTCACATGTGGCATGTTGCAGTTTGGAAACCCCACGTGGTCAACTCCAAACCTCACTACTTTCTCGTTTCGCATGACCACTTTTCGACATAGTTTCCTGCGGTTAACTGACTGTGGTTAACTTGACGGCATAATACTTCGACGGTTCTCATACACGCTGTGATCACATGTTGACAGTTGTGGTTAAGACCTCTAATTCAGTTAGGACTGAACTGTGTATTATAATGTTTTATAATGTATTTACAACAACATATCCCGAGAGTTAAAAAGGGTTTTAGACTTAGGTTTTTTTAGCATTAGGTTTTATGACCTAGGTTTTAGCAGATAATGTTGTATTGCAATAGGTTTAGGGTTTTAGATTTAGGGAATGGTTATTTTTTAATGCATTTGGAATGTAATGTATTAGGTTAGGGTTTTTAGGACTTTTCATCAAAATAGATAATAAAAAAAAAACCATTTGTCCCCAAATGTCACAAAGCGACATTAGAAACATGTGACATAAAACCAAATGCACGACGTCGACACAAGTGACATTTTCTACGACAACTTGACGAGGAACCATATCGAACCTATGCAACGGACAACACACCCATGTCGATGATCAAACTGCGAGTGGATGAAAAAACCCCAAAGCTTGTGAGGCGAATGACAAACACATATCAACGACCATATCCTGGCGAAACTGATGACAAACTCATGTCAACAACCAAGTGTTAAACCATCTCAACTGAACACCATGAAAAACCATATTACCTAAACAACCTGATCCATTACCAACACTGTCGAAGCTGACAACACTGAACTGAATTGAAGATAACACTGAACACTAACGATGATCTGTGCAATTGATCTGACGAGATCCTCCTGGATCAATCCTCTCCACTTGAAAGCTTTTGGACCACCAAAATTTTGACTAAACAAATAGTCGATGAGGGTAGAACTCCCTCTCTTTCCACCTTGACCCGATGATGTACCAATACATTCGATCAATCACCTGCAAGTGATGATATTGTTCAATACCATAAACATGATATTATTGACATCAAACCAGCTACTTAACTTGACATACCTTCCTGCTTCCCGATTACTAAGTGAACTTGTTGCAATGAACCCATCAAACTGTAATTTGAAAATTGCTGCAACTTAGTCTGTCTTTGAAATTATTGAATTAGCTGTTGATTTGTTTGAATTACTTTTTCCTTATTCATTAAATGATGTTTCCATTGATTAGCACTTTCCCCTGATGCTTCCCTTAGACACTTTGACACTGCTTTATAAAAGGATTTGATATGGAAACAAATAGGTTTCCAAACTGTTTGAAACATGACATGGCGACACAATACAAGAGAAATTGAACATTGATTTTCCCCAATATTGCCCTGTATCCCTGCAACTGTTTATTTCCAAACTTGGACTAAATTGATTCATTCTGACATTAGGAAGAGGAGATTTAGGCACAAACTGTGATTCATATTGTAACCCTTGCTTATGAATAAGATTGTTTGGTTTTAAATAGAACTGGAATAGTTTCTATTTCTTTAATCAAACCATCTTTAAGCTGAGTCTCATAACTTAAACAACCATCATGTCGATTGTTATGTTATCCTTTCAAGCACATGATTACAAATCTTTTAGTTGAAATTATTAATTGCTTCATCTGATTAACATTAATTTAATTCAAGTGACTTTTGTTTTGATGTGCCCGAATGATGAGCCTCATAAATGGGTAATTATATGGGTTCATTTTACCTCCTAACCTAGTCAAATCAACCATTCTCTTAGCTTATTGTATGATTTTCTGATTATATTTTTGCTTATAGAGTGATTTGAGTTAGTTATTGTGCCATGTGGTCTAACATGTATTTAATGCAGATTATTGATGGATTTCAAGGTCAAAGTCAAGGATCCAGTGGAAAAATGGCAGCAATAACTCAAAGTGGACAGAGGAGAGGAAGAGAGGCCAAGGTCAGTTTTGCTTTGTTTTAGATCTTCTTCATCATGCTCACTTCCTAATTTGAAATATTCTTCTTTCATGCTTTCCTTTCCTACAACATTTCTCAGCATTTCCTTTCATAGATCATAGTTTAGACCATTTTTATGCAAAAATCTGTTTTTCCTAAATGCATTCATTTCACTTTTTTCTTGATTTCCTTGGTTGACTGTTAGTTTCTATGCAGCATATCTCTTCTAGAAGTAGGGCAGCTCATCAGCAATCACACCCTCCATCTGATCCATGCCCTATAGGTCTCCCAAATCTCACCTCAATTCCGCCCTAGTTCCCTGCATTTTTCCATAGAACTTCTTCCTCTCTCCTTGAGCAAACCCAATCATCTTTCTCTCTCCCGGTGATTCATGGTAGACCTTAGGCACCCTAACACCTCATTCAAACCTCCATCCACCTTTTTCACCCACTCTCACACCCTCAAAATAGTGAAAACTGCTCTTGGCCTCCTCCTGTAGTTTCCCCATTTTCCTCCTATAGTTTTCCCGTGTCCTCCTGTAGATTTTCCTGTAGGCTTTCTTTTGAAGGCCGAGTGTGGGAAAAGCCTCCAGAAGGCCACCTGAGACCTCCTAGGACCCATCCACACCATCCTACATCATCTCAAGTCCCATAACCACCCTTCAACGCCACCTATTCGCTGCGACACTCGCACACAATAAATTACATGCATGTCAAATTCACATAAAAATCCAAAAATATGTTTTTTGCTTATTTACTTCAAGAGATAGCATAGTTAGATGTTGTTTACTTCCTTGAGTAGGTAATGGCATTCCTTTCATGGTTTTCATAGTGCTTTCTGCAAAAGTAGAATTAGTTGGTTAATTAAGGTTTACGAGGTTTGCTTTACATTTCAGTCTTTCTCCTTTCTGCAGTTAGAATAACATATGTAGAGTAATCTTTGTTTTCTTTCATCACATATAGAGTTTCTTCTAGAATCCATAGAAGTTGGCTTGAGCTCCTAGTGATCTTACGTCGGCTGACCAAGTGACAACCTACAGCGATAACTAGTACTTGTGCATACAACACCGACGGTTCCAAGTTTGTTACGAACTACCAGGTTGATAAGAGTAAAGTAGGCAGCCCAGGAGTTGTAGCATTATTGCTGCAATACTAGTGCTCACCACCTAACAATAAATTCAACCCCATATTTCTTAAGGTGATATTTATGTTGTCTCCTGTAAAATACTACATCATGATCATAAAGATAAGGAAATCCTAGGACAACTCCACATGTCTATTGGAACCACATCTACTTCCACTTTATCAATGTAATTAGCTATAATGGAAAATCTTAATCGACACTGTTTGGTGACTTTTATCTGATTTGATTTATTCAGCCATCCTAATGGGTAAGGTATTCGACGATTTCGTGTTTCCAAACCAAAACTTTTAACCAAATATTCAGAGATTAAATTCGCCTATGATCCACTGTCAAACATTGTAACTATCTTTGTATGCTTAGAAGTTATTCTTATGTTAAAGAATTCAACTCTTTTATCTTCATTTGAAGGATTTATGTTTGATGAAGATGCAATAGTTTTCGAACTTGAACTAGTGTCAGAAGTTTTACCTGTCATAACCATGGCAATTATCCTCCTTTCATCACCTGAATATGACCCTAGATCTTGCTGGACTGCTACATTGGCCTTCTTTTCATCGTTCTCCTTAAGGAACTTTTTGGGCTTAAGTTCTGGATGAAGTTTCCAACACTTAGATTCATCATGACCAATTCTCTGGCAATGAGAAAAAGTAGGTCTTTCCTTCTAAACTATCGTTGATTTCTTTCTCTTCGAATTATTCTTCCCTTAACTGTCATTGGAATATTTGATTTCCAACTCTTTGGATGGATATGATGAAAACTTGAATGGTCTGCCACCTCATTCAATATGTATGGCCTTAACACACACTTCATCAAAATCATTAGGATTAAACATCAATAATGTATGCTGCAAATATGAATGTAAACTACCAATGTATTTTAACAAAGTTTCAAGTGTATCCAATGAAATACCAAGTGCCAATGCTTTCTTTCTAAATTCCTGAGTAAAATACTAAACACTCTACCCTTTACCTTGCCTCAGATGTTGCCAATCAATAACAGTTTGCTGCATGTATCCTAAAGGATAGAATTGTTTCCTAAGAGCTTTTAAAAACTTAGACCATGAAGAGATGACTTTTCCTTTACGCTTTACATCTATCTGCTTTTTACTTTCCCACCAGGTTAAAGTTGTTCCCCCCATTCTAAGTGTAGCTAAATGAATTTTAGTTTTATCACTAGAAATGTTTTGAATGCGACAATACACTTCTAACTGCCTAATCCAGTTATCTATCTTTTTAGGATTCATTTCGCCATCATAAATAGGTAACTCAAATTTCACATCAAGTTTCAAAAGAGATGTTTTCTTAGGTTTCTTTTCTGTTTCAGATTCTGCACTAGAAGAAGAAGAACAAGATGATGGAGATGATGGAGGTGAAGGAGGTTTATCAACCTTTCCTTTACCTTTTTCCTTCTTTGATGTCTTTGAAGAAGAAGCTGCATCTCTTGCCTTCTTGTCTTCATACAGTTCTCCCAACATCTGCTGCATAGTCAAGAATGCTTGTTGAAACTATTCATCGCTCATCTTAGCTTCAGTTTTTTCAACTGCAACATATCCTGTCATGGTCGATTTATTAATGAATCATCATTTTCCAATCTTTGGATCATTCTGCTCAAGGATTCCTCCTCCTCATTGCAAATTTGACCTGGTTAATGTTTAATGGCAAATTCTACAAACGCAACCTACTCTGATACCAAATTATATGATTTGAAATGATCATAGATTAAAACTGATGTAGAATTGATTATCCATTAATGAATTGAATGTTATCTCAAAGCACGAAAATCGAGGAAAAATTCTTGAGAAGAAGACTTTACGACAGCTAATTGAACACAAGATAGATGCATAACAAAAGTGAAAACAGTAAAAACACAGTGATACCAGACAGAAAAATTGATTACGGATTTGGTCCCTGATGGACTACGTCTCCGGGTCCACTTTCAAGATGGGCAACTGCTTTAATAGGATTGAAACAGATGAGGTCGATTACACAGGGATTTGATCAGTCTGAATGTGCACACAGACACTTGTAATCATCGTCATCAGATAACCCTTTGAACCAGCTTTCCAACGCCTGTCACAGTTCCCAATCTCTTGTTACACTGAAAACAAAACTGCATATGACCTCCAGAATCTGCAAACAAAAGTCAAAACCACTCTCCTGATCAATGAAGGAAAATCCACCTCTTATAGGTCTGTAGACGCATCAAAACCTTCTTGGCTGAATTCAGGATGAATTTGGTTTGTTTCTGGATGGTTTGAAGCTCGGTCTTATTGTTGCATGACACCTAGGCTAGGTTCCTAAGGTCATTGCAATTATTTTTTTTTAACAAAAACCATATAAAAACCAAAAATAAACATTATGATAACTACATAACTACTTTGGTCAGGTTACCCGAGCAGAGGTTGGACAGCTCATGTGAGCGATGACCGAACCCGTGGTTTGGGTGATGGTGGTTCGGCTGATGGTTTCGGACTGGCGGTCTATCCATCATGTTCACATGTGGCCTGTTACAGTTTGGAAACCCCACGCGGTCAACTCCAAACCTGACTACTTTCTCGTTCACATGACCACTTTCCAACATCGTTTCCTATGGTTAACTGACTACGGTTAACTCGACGGTGTAAGACTCCAACAGTTCTCATACACACTGTGATCACATGCTAACGGTTACGATTAAGACCTCGAATGTGGTTAGGATTGAACTGTGTATTATAATGTTTTATAATGTATTTACAACAACATAGCCTGAGAGCTAAAAAGGGTTTTAGACTTAGAATTTTTTAGCATTAGGTTTTATGACTTAGGTTTTAGCACATAGTGTTGTATTGCGATAGGTTTAGGGTGTTAGATTTAGGGAATGGTTCTTTTTTAATGCATTTGGAATGTAATGTATTAGGTTAGGGTTTTAGGACCTTTCACCAAAATAGATAAAAAAAAACCCATTTGTCCCCAAATGTCACAAAGCGACATTAGAAACATGTGACATAAAACCAAATACATGTTGTCAACACAAGTGACATTTGCGACGACAACTTGATGAAGAACCATATCGAACCTCTACAATGGACGACACACCCATGTCAATGATCAACCTGTGAGTGGACAACAAAACCCCAAATCCTGCGAGGAAAACGACAAACACATGTCGACGACCATATCCTGGCGGAACTGGTGACAAACTCATGTCGACAACCAGGTGTTAAACCATCTCAACTAAACGCCATGAAAAACCATATTACCTTAACAACTTGATCCATAACCAACACTATCAAAGATGATGACACCGAACTAAATTGACGAAACTGAACATTGACGATGACCTATGCAATTTGTCTGACAAGATCCTCCTAGATCACAATAAGTCATAACAAAATTAAAAAGAAGAGATATAGTAGTCAAACTAAGTCAAGAAAGGATACCAATTCCCATATAGAGTCTCCACCTAACCTATATAATCCTATCCTCCCTAACCTACTTATGCTCTCTTCTTATCCATCCTCTACTTCAATATACTATGACATCGACTATACCAATCTAACCATTGATAGAACCAATATGGTGGAGATGTCAACTATACCGACCGAAATTCCTCAGTAGAAAACTAGAAATTGTCATCGCACATCTATGGGAGCATGTCCATCACTTCCATGACCAACAACACACTATAGATGCAATATATATCTTCTCTATTTTTTATGCATGAGTTGGGTGAGACATAATTAGAGGAACGACGATCTATTGATTAATAATTGCAATTAATTTAGTTCAGATAATATATATTATATATATATATAATATATATATATATATATATTCTGAACAAAATAATTGCAATTATTAATCAATAGATCGTCGTTCCTCTAATTATGTCTCACCCAACTCATGCATAAAAAATAGAGAAGATATATAATGAAATAAATATATAGGAAAAAGCATAGTATGATGATATAAAAAATAATTAAAAAAATAGGTCGTTGGCCCACATGCATCTCGTTCTCACCCTCGTAGCATAAAACTCTTACCTAGAATATTTATTCTCCTTTCACTTGAATTTAGCCTTCACTATAATTTTTATGGTTTTTTTAATGAGTGATGGTAGTGTTTTAAACTTGGATGTATTATTTTCATAACCCTCATGAGTTTGATGTAGATAATACCATTTTAATCTATCTCTATCATAACCAACATTCTTTCTTTTGTATTATGATTTCGTCCTAACGTAACAACTTTTTTCTCTATTTCTATATTATAATATATATATATATATATATATATATATATATATATTGCTCAGAATTATGGCAAGTCTAGTGGTAATCTAGATGTTCTTTTAACTACTTCATTATGTGTTTGAGAGGACTTCTGCGGGACATTTGTGGAATGATTGATTCAAAATATTGAGCAGGTGTTATCATCAAACCCTCCCTACCTCCTAAGTTTTAAAAGCTTAATACACACTTACAATGGATTATTTCATATTATAATCTTTTGTGACCCATACTTATATAGTCAAAACATAGATAGTGGACGGGCAATTTTTAAATCTAATTGCCCTCCACGAAGAGATTAACGATCCACAATTATTCCTTGGGCCACAACCTACATATTTTTTACTTCCACTCTTTTCCCCGACGACTATATCCCTTCTCCTTCTTCTCAACGATCAGATCATTTCTAACCCAACCAACAATATTGATTTCATCATCAAGTGATTTTCCAAAAGGACACTAGGCATTCAATCATTTCCCAATTAATGGCGGCCTTCCATCTAAATTTCATCAAATGATTGGATTGCTTCATCAGGCATAAATATGCAAGCACATTAACACATCTCTTACCCCGATGAAATCTCAACCATGCATTTTAGGATGATCAACAACTATCGGGCCCAAACTTATATGAACTTTAACCCATCTACTATGCCTGATGGATGGTACCCATCCTCAATTCCTAATCTGATTAAGCAGGACATGATACTTGTCCAACTATCATTAAGCATTGTCCTACCCCAATTAAAACTCTCCTTCATCAACTTTTCATTGTTTTCCCCCTTACGTCTGTGTTATTCTCCCGTATATCATTATGTAGCTTGAAAATTGTAATAGGCGCCATTTTTGTTCAGGTGAGAAATTTGAGCTCAACCCATTATCATCCTCTTCGAGTAAGTTCTCTTTCACTGTTCTAGCTCATTTTATAGTTCTTTTTCTATCTAACTCTAAAGAAAGAGAGAAATTCTTGAAGAACCATTCAAAGAAACGCTTATCAATGAATTATATGGTACCAGAGATACCCAAACTACCTTACATATGTCGTTACTTTAATGAGAATCCTAAATTATCCCTCTCATAGCTCTCAAGAAGATCAATGTCTTAAGATATCTGGGATTTTAGCCGTTGCAGTCCTGGTTGTATATTTTGACCCAGATTCAATTATCTTTCTTGATAAATATTTCAACTCTAGAGCTCACAGTACCACCACTCCCATAAACTAGCAGGAATTTCTCAGAATTAATGAGGACATTATGTCCAAAATGTTAAGGATACCATCCTCTAGGATATATATCACTAATAGAGGGTTAGACTAGGAATTTATCACATGGTCTGAGGAAGATAAGGCATAACTTATAAAATTCTTACTCCAAAGCCTTGACCCAAGCTTAAATTTGGAATTCCCTCTTCATACTAACTTATTGAAACCCTTTTACCAGACCTTATCATTTCTTTTTGCTAATATTTTTGTCTTAGCTGATGACTTAAAAATTCATGAATCCATTTTCCTAGCAATTCATCTTATTACTCTGAATGTCGACAAGTTGATGATCAACTTCCCAAAATATTTAACAAAAGATATTATAGTTGACCTCGCAACTGCTATCCCATTGAAATCTTGCTTCCATTGTACATATCTTGTTCATTTAATCTTATTTAACTACCCTAATTATTTTTTTTCTACTAAGCTCCTCACGAATGTTAAAGATGAAATTGGAATTGAGAAGGAAGTTTATCTATGGACAAACATATTTTACCCTAATTCATGTACTCAATACATTGACCATTTTTTCTTTTACCTGAGAGATCAATTGGCTAGAGAAGCCTCTGATAGAATTTTTGAGGAGTAGAGGATAATTTTGAGACTTACAGTAGAAGAAAGCATAGGAAGTTGGTTCTTTTTCCCACACTTTTCTCTAATTAGACTATATGGTTTTAAGAGCGGGACTTTTCATTTTCTTAATTTTATTTACTCCATTGATCTTTGCTTATAAATTTTTATGACAAAGGATAGCATTTAATGAATCACACTTTGCATCAAATAAGAAAGGAGCAGTATTTAATCATCCATACTCTATTCAACCACTCATTGCTAAAAATAAAAATGTAATATATGTAATTTAAAAGGAAATGTTATCATTTGGATTGATGCATGATGGATGTTGGCATTATGACCCTCTAGCAATAATTTCTGGATTAAGGAAACAAGCAAGGTTATCAGCCTACACTCATGAAAGTGGACCAAAGATGGAAAAGTTGGTGAACACTCTCTCCCCGCCTTGTGGTCACATTCAAGTAATGATGCATATAGCTACAGAATAGAGTCAAGTACCAACAGGTGATAAGATAACACAGACGCAGGCTTTGGTACCTACCAATGTTTGTGTTCTAGTAAAATAACCTCCGCAGCCTCGGGCATCCACACTTTCTCTAGTTACAATGCTAAAATATGATGTTTTAGATTTGGGAGGAACCCTACATTGTGTAAAATCAAGAGAAGGTGATGTGGACACTTAAGCATCTGAGCAAACTATCGAAAAAATAAATAGAGAAATGCAATAGACTATCGACAAAAGTGATCGACTTCGGTGTGTGAACATTAAATGTTAGACACAGTTTTATTGAAGGGAATTTGACACACACATTGTGCACATAATTAATGTTTCTGTTGCAACAAGCCCAGTTAGTGGAGGGAATAATATTGAAAGAGATGGCCCCTAATGTTGGGGATAGGTTTATTTATTCTACAAATTTTGAACCAAACACACTTAATCTTATAGCAGCGCATCCAGAAGTGCACAAAAGCCAATATAACTTAAGTAAATTATATGATTTGTACATCGTAAATTGGCACATATAGATAGGGGAAATCATCACTAGATGATTATTGAATTCCACATTTGGCAATAGAAAAATGCAAGCTATGCTAGAAAAGGTTTTTGAATAGCTACATATCGCAAGAGTAGCTTTGAGAACGAAAGCTAACAGAATCATGGAATTGAAAGATATGGTAATTTGATAAGTCAAGAAACCTAAGGAAATTGGGCCCTTTAAAAAGGTATTAGATGAAAAGGAAAAAAATTGTAGGCTCTAGAGAAGATCCGTGATTACGATGCTCATATTTTGATACAGGCCTACGAAAGACAAGAATAGATGGAAAATCAGTGACAAGAGATGCAGGCATCCTTGCAAGCCAAGGAGAAGGAACTCAGTGATAAACATGTTCAGTTAGAAATTTTGAAGGATGGGTTCACATGAAAGGAAGAACAACACTTAAAAAAAATTACAGAAATTTTGTACCAAAGGAAGAGTTTGAGAAAGTTACTAAAGAAATTGAAAATTTTAAAAATGACTGGAATTATTTGGGCATGTTTGGAGTTCCTTCCTTTTGGGGAAATGATAACTGGTTGATATCGAATGAAGAATTATGCAAACAAATGAAGGCTATTGAACAAGATATTGGTTATTTGTCAATACGCAGTGAAAAGGCTATTTCAACCCACCTTGTTATCAACGTTTTGTGTAGGGACTTCAAAATATTGGCTGGGATAAACTGTTAGGTCCCTATAATATTAGTGTATTACCATATGATTATTGTCATTGTATCCCCTTATTGTTATTTTTGTACCCATGTTGTCCCCATTTTGTTATTATCATGCCCCATAGAAAGCCATTATTGTTATTGTTGTGCCCTTACATTATTATTGTTATGTCGGTTTTGACTATATTGTGACCACTTAGACTCCTATATATAGAAAGGAGGCCTTATCATTTGTATCATCCAAGAATTGTTCATTTGTGTAATTTAAAGAAGGTTTCCCCCTCGAAGAGGCTGATTTTTAAGTCATTGATCAATATTTTCTTCTATTTTGTGAGTTGGTTGCATAATAATTGGTATTAGAGCTTTGGATTATAGGATTTCACTGCTTCAAATAGGTCATCATGGAATTTTCGCTATAACTTTTTTTCTACGGTATTTAAGGAGCTAAAGTTAAAACCCATTTGAGTCAAAATCTTTATAAACCTTGGGTACAAATTTCAGATCTCGTCTCACTACACTTTTGGAGATATGATTCAAGGAAGTTAGGGTTTGTGCAGGCTCCTTAATTAAATCCGAAACAGGTTACCTGTGGAAAATCATCATAACTTTCTCTCTGAGCATCAAATTGCAATTTCGTCAAAATTTACAGAACGAGGATGGATTGTAGTTTGTTTTGTATCAGTTTCAAGTCCAATATCAAAACCGTGACACGTGGCACTTCATACAAGTTCACTCTACTGAACCAGTCTATAATCAAGTCATCCTGGGAGATTTGGAATAAATCTTTCTTGGAGAATCTAATATTGATCTGACTTGTGGGGTTGGAATAAGGACATGGAGGGCTACCACAAGAAAAAATTTCAAACCTTTGAGATCTGAAATCACAGAGATACAACAGATTCTATATCGAGCTCCTACAAAGCCAAAAATGGTGTGTAGTCATTTTAAAATTTTGCATAAGTTTGGTTGGAAAAATTAGTTTGAAGGAATTCAAAGGACATAGTGAAGCATAATTATCATTAATTGATACCCCGAAGAAAGAAAATGGAAAAACCTAGTAAGAAACCTGAATATCTAGCATGACTCATGAAGAAGAGGAAGAAATGCAACATGATATATCAAAATTACGAGACCAAGTGCAACAAATTTCACTCTCACAAAAAGTAACAGAAGATAAGATGGATGGTTTAAAGAAAGGTGTGGAAGCTAATATGGATGGTTTAAAGAATGGCGTGGAAGCTAATATGGATGGTTTAAATAATGGCGTGGAAGCTAAGATGGATGATGTGGAAGCTAATATGGATGGTTTAGAAGTAAACATTGAATATTTGAAGAAATGCATGGAAGGTTTGAAAGGAGGTTTGGCAAAGTTGCTACAAGAAATGCTTTCTATTGTCGAAAAGGTAGTAGAGGAAACTCAGATGAGAACAAAAGAAATGTTACTCATGATTTCATAGACTCTAACGTTGGATTGAAGACCCACCATGTTCCAAATATTGATATGAGGATCTTGTAACATTGATACTACAGATGGAGCAATATTTCGATCTCCATAATGTGCAAAACAAACAAAAGGTACGCATTTTTACTTTATATTTGGAACCCAATTAGTTTGTGTAGTATCGATGGATTTTATCTCGTAAACAAATTGTCACTTGGGAAATTTTTACAGAAGAAATGATAGCACATTCTGAGAATACAAAGAGAAACACCTTTTTAGCCAATTGATAAATCTCAAACAAAAAGGTTCAATGGTGGAGCACATTGAGGAATTCCAAAAATTGAATATAAGGGTAATATATATTGCAGAGGATCATACTATTGATATGTTCATAGGGAAATTAAAGGATAACATCCAACATGAGGTAAACCTTTGGAAACATAATTTATTGCAGAAGGTATTCAGGTTGGTGAGAAAAATTGAAAGAAAAATTATGGCAACAAGGAAGCCTACCAATCACAATTACAAATATGGAAGTGTTGTTGCCCCTAGCCTTCCACAACCTACAAATTTGACACCACAACAATTGGAAGAAAAAGGAGAAAAAGGGCTTTGTTACAATTGTGATAGCAAATACACTAAAGGTCATAAGTTTGCTGAGAAGAAATTATTTTACATAGATTGTGAAGAGGAAGAAGAAAAGGAACAAGAAACATAAAAAGAAGAGGATACACACCAGGAACAAAGCCTGGAGAAAGAAGAAATGAATATGACCATATCTTGTAATGCATTGGACAAAATAACCACTCCTCAAACTATCAAGATAGAAGGACACATCAAGAAGAAAAAGGTAATAGTGTTGATTGATTCAGACAGTACCCATAATTTTATTATTGTAAGATAGCGAAGGAATTGAATTGCTTCCAATATCCAGCGCCAGAGTGTCAAGTGATGGTTGCAAATGGAAGAACCATAAATTTCTCTGGAAAGTGCCATAATATTAAGCTATCCATGGGAGAATATGTGTTCAATAGTCCAATGCTTTCCATTCCAATGGGTGGTGTTGATTTTGTATTAGGATTCCAATGGCTACAATCTTTGGGTACGATAGCTTTTAATTTTCAATAACTTTTCTTGAATGTTTTTTTTTTAGAAGGAAAGGGAGTTGAATTAATGGGCATCGCATGGAAACTGGGAAAGATAACGAATTCTTATGAAACCAACTCACAAAAAGATAGAAAAGATAGATCAACAACTTCAAAATCAGCATCTTCAAGGGGTCAACCTCCGTTACATTACACAAATGAACAATTCTTGGATGATACAAATGATAAGACCTCCTTTCTATATATAGGATTCTAAGGAGTCCCACTACAATTATATCCTACATAACAATAACATTGTAGGGGCGCAACAATAGCAATAGAGGGCTTCTATGGTGCATAATAATAACAACATGGGGACTATATGGGCACCCTAATACAATAAGGGGGTTGAAATATTAACAATAAGGGGTTACACTAGTAGTATAGGGACCTAACATGCCCCTCTCATTCAAAAAGTGTTGTCCTCAACACTTGAGTAGTTTTGGACACTTCTGTATAAAATTCTCATCCTCCCATGTGGAATCCTCAGCAGGTAAATTCTTCCACTTGATGAGATACTCTAAAATTGATCAATTCTGTAGTTGTTGATTTCTTGTTTTTGTGACTGCTTCTGGTTCCAATATGATTTTTCCTTCCTTGTAAAGTTCTGGCAATATTGTTTGAACTGGGATCTTCTCACCTATAACCTTCTTTAAGCATGAAACATGGAAAACACGGTGCACTCGAGAAGATGCAGGAAGCTCCAATTTGTATTCCATAGTACCAATATTTTGTAACACCTTGCACAGACCATAATAATTTGGTGATAATTTTTAAGCCTTCGTAGCTTGCTTGACGGACATTTGTTTGTATGGTTGTAGTCGTAGAAATACCAAGTCACCTACATAAAAACTTATTTCACTGTGATGTTGATCTACCTGTTGTTTCATTCTATTATGTGCCAAAATGAGGTTATCCTTTAAGAGTTTGCAAACTTGTTTTTAATGCTCTATGTGATCTTCACTGCTTGAACCTTAGAATTTTATTTTAAAGATGATGTGATGGACAGTGGATGATATCCATAAAGTGCCATAAATGGGGTCATTTTTGTTGCAGTATGGAAGGAAGTGTTATACCACCATTCAGCCAGAGGAAACCACTTGACCCATTGTGTCTGTTTATGAGATACAACGAAACGAAGATATCCTTCCAAAAATTTGTTCACTATCTCATTTTACCCATCATATTGAGGATGATAAGATGAGCTATGAGCTAACTAAGTACCCAAATATTCCACCTCTTGTACTCCAATGAAACATTTATATATTTTTTACATATAATTGTTTCTCCTCCAATAGTTTGAGCACCCTGTCAACATGATCCTTGTTGGGTTGTGTTATATTCTTTCCACGACTTGCCCACTTAGTTAACCAGGGGGTTACAGGGGGGAAGGCCCCCCTTTCGTTGCACCAATTGCGCAACGGGGAGCTCACAAGGGGTTTGAGGGGGGCGGGTAGCCCCCCTCCATGAGGTCAGGGGTAGCGCCCAGGAAAAAAACATTTGGACCCTATATTAGGTCGGGCGAACCTACCTATGGTTTTGTGCATGGTTTTCGCACATGGTTTTGGATGCGATGGTTTTCGGTCCATGGTATATTTGTATTCTGAGTGAGGAAGAGAGAGGAGATTGAGAACGAAGAGGGAATTATAGCAGATCTGTTGTAGGTTGTATCTCTTCAGTTTGCTGGATAATATAAAAGGAAAGACTGGTTGTTTCTCCGTGGATGTAGCCCAAACTAGGTGAACCACGTATATATGTGTCTCTCTTGTTTTATGCATTTTCTGTGTTTATATTTCTGCAATATTTTATGTGTTCCATTGCTCTGTAATATATAATCTTCTAACAACTGGTACCAGAGCCGAAGGTCTATTTATATAATAAACTCGCAAAAGAGAAGGGTTCCTGGTTCGAGTGGGAGCAATGGCGGAAGATGGTAGGTTTAGTGTCAAAAAATTCAACGGCCAAAACTACCAGCTGTGGAAGATGCAGATGGAAGATTATTTATATCAGAGAGATTTGTACCAACCATTGAGCAGAAAGGCAAAGAAGCCAATGAGTATGATAGACACAGAATAGGATATTCTCAACAGAAAAGAACTTGGAACAATACGGTTGTGCCTAGCAGCGTCGGTAGCATTTAATATTTCAAAGGAAATGTAAACAGAGGGTTTAATGTCGACATTGGCAAAACTATATAAAAAAACCCTTGGCCTCAAATAAGTTATTTCTTATGAAGCATTTATTTAATATGAAGATGTCAGAAGGTGGATCTATTGTTGATCATTTAAATGAGTTTAATACAGTTATCAGTCAGTTAAGTTCTGTAGGGGTAACTTTTGATGATGAAGTTAGGGCTCTATTATTTCTGTGCTCATTGCCAGAAAGTTTGAATGGTTTATTTATGGTCATTAGTAACTCTGTCTCTGGATCTAGTACTTTAAAGTTTGATGATGTTGTCGGTGCAATCCTTAGCAAGGAAATGCGACAGAAAAGCTCCAGTGAGACATCAGGTAATGCTTTGACTGCAAAGAGTGGGGGAAGAAAAATGGAAAGAGGAAAGAGCCCTGGATATCGCAGTAAGTCAAGAAAATACAGATCCAAGTCCCTATCAGGGATAGTGTGCTAGAAATGCAGGAAGAAAGGACACCTGAAGAAAGACTGCAAGTCTCGAAAGGTAAAACAAGGAGACGTGCAACAAGAAACTAATCATGAAGCGAATGTAACAGGTGATGTGTTGCAAGATGTTTTGATTCTTTCATTAGAAAATATTATTGATGCCCTGGTGGTAGATTCAGGGGCCTCATTCCATGCCACACTTGATAGGAAACATTTTTATGATTATGTTCAAGGAGATTTTGGACATGTTCGATTGGGTGATGATAAACCCTGTAAAATCATTGGAATGGGTACAATTTTCATAAAACAACAAAATGGAAATCAGTGGCTATTAAAGGAGGTAATGCATGTTCTAGATCTGAAGAAAAATCTGATTTCAATAGGGTAGTTGAGAGGTGAAGGTTGCATAACTACTTTCACAGATAAAACCTGGAAGGTCACTAAAGGATCCCTGGTAATAGTGAAAGGAGGAAAGGTTGGTACATTGTATTTATGCAATGATATTTCTAATTATTTTAATGCTTTAAACTCTACACGACAAGATACGACATTGTGCATCATAGGCTCAGGCACATGAGTGAGAAGGGGATGCATATTCTTCACTCAAGAAATTTGTTGCCAGTTTTGAAGCATATTGATTTAAAATTCTATGAGAATTGTGTTTATGGAAAACAGCAGAGAGTCAGATTCCTCAGAGTTTGGAAAGAAAAGAAGATCAAAAAATTAGAGCTTGTGCATATAGATGTATGGAGACCTGCTCAAGTATCATCTCTTGGTGGCTCTCGTTATTATGTTACTTTAATGATGATGCAACCAGAAAAACTTGGATTTATTATATTCGAAATAAATTTGGTGTATTTGATACTTTCAAGAAATGGAAAACTTTGGTTGAAAATTAGACAGGAAAAAGGTTGAAGTGTCTCAGATCAGACAATGGAGGTGAATATTGCAACAAAGAGTTTGATAGGTACTGTTCAAAGAATGGAATTCGTAGAGAGAAGAAAGTTCCAAGAACACCACAAGAAAATGGTGTGTCAGAAAGGATGAACAGGACAATCATGGAGCATGCAAGGTGCATGAGATTGCATGCAGGATTTCCTTTACAATTTTGGGCAGATGATGTAGATACTATTGTTTATCTAATAAACAAAGAGCCTTCAAGTTCCTTGGATGGTGGTATTCTAGAGGAGGCATGGACAGGTAAAAAGGTAAACTACTCTTTTTTAAATACTTTTTGTTCTGAAGCCTTAGTCCACATTAATAAAGAAAATAGAACAAAGCTTGAAGCAAAATCAATGAAATGTACCTTTATTGGATATGGTGCTAATGATTTTGGTTATCACTTTTATGATTATGAAAAACACAAAATCATTAGGATCAAAGATGTCATATTTAATGAAAAGGTTTTGTATAAGGATCAGCTACAGGAAAAGAAACAGGAAAAAGAAATAGAGAATACACAGTGCTTGACGAGATCACAGGAAAAGTGATGGTGCTTGAAAATCATAATGATTAGTATCCAAAACAACAACCACAACAACAACAAGCACCTAAAACACCTGAAAGTGGTGTTAGAAGATCTACTAGGATAAGTAGACCCCCTGAACGATACTCTCCTTCATTATATTATGTATTGTTGACTGGTTCTGGTGAACCAGAATGTTATAAAGAAGCAGTGCAGGTAGAAAATAGGAGGAAGTGGGAGCAAGCCATGAAAGAAGAGATGGACTCCTTAGCACATAACTAGACTTGGGACTTAGTTAGGTTACCTGCAGGTAAAACAACATTGCAGAATAAATGGGTTTACAGGTTGAAGGAAGAAGATGGAGGTAGAAAAAGGTATAAAGCTAGACTTGTGGTGAAAGGGTTTGCACAGAAAAAGGGTATAGATTTTGATAAGATATTTTCTCCTGTTGTTAAAATTACTTCAATCATAACTATTTTAAGTCGAGTAGCAGCTGAAGGTTTCATCTTGAGTAGTTAGATGTAAAGACAACCTTTCTCCATGGGGATTTGGAGGAAGAGATATATATGCAACAGCCACAAGGATATGAGGTAAAAGGGAAGGAGAAACTAGTGTATAGGTTGAAGAAGAGCTTGTATGGCTTAAAACAGGCTCCAATGTAGTGGTATCTAAAATTTGACAGGTTTATGTCTGAACAAGGTTATACTAGATGTCACTCTGATCATTATGTTTATCTCAAAAGTAAAAATGATGGAAACTATATTATATTGTTATTGTATGTAGATGACATGCTTGTTGTAGGTTCTAACATGCAGGAAATAAATGTGCTCAAAATAAAATTAGCAAACACATTTGCAATGAAGGATTTGGGTGCTGCAAAACAAATCCTTTGTATGAGAATAACTAGAGACAGGAAGAATCGCAAATTAACATTGTCTTAAAGTGAGTACATAGAAAAGGTGTTGAAAAGGTTTAATATGCAGAATGTAAAACCAGTTAGTATACCTTTGGCTAGCCATTTCAAATTAAGTAAGGAGGAGTGTCCCAAGACTCAAGAAGAAATGGTTAATATGTATAAAGTTCAATATGCATCAGCAGTTGGAAGCTTAATGTATGCAATGGTCTGCACAAGGCTTGATATTGCACATGCAGTGGGAGTTGTAAGTAGGTACATGAACAATCCAGGAAAAGAACATTGGATGGCGGTGAAGTGGATTCTCGGGTATTTGAGAAGTACCACGAATCAAGCATTATGCTTTTGTGGTTCAAACATTGCTCTACAGGGATATGTTGATGCAGGTATGGTGGGTGATAGAGATAACAGGAGAAGCACAACAGGGTATGTGTTTACTGTAAAACTGCAAAATGTTGTTGCACTCTCAACAACAAAAGTAGAGTATGTTGCTGCTACAGAGGCTAGTAAAGAAATGATTTGGTTACAAAGGTTTCTGGATGAACTGGGTAAAAAGCAGGAGTTGGCAAAGTTATATAGTGACAGCCAGAGTGCCATACATCTTGCAAAGAACTTTGCATTTCATTCCAATACTAAAGATATACAACTCAAGTACCATTTCTTACGGTCAGTGTTAGAAGATGGACAGTTGAAGCTGGAAAAGATACACACTAGCCAGAATCCTGCAAATATGTTAACAAAAGTTGTACCAAGGAGAAACTGAGAATTTGCTCAGTTTCAATTGGTCTTCAAGTATGATGAAGAAAATGAGAAACAACCAGGTCCAAAGTGGAGTTATTGTCCAGAAAATGAAGCAACGGTGGAGTTGTTATAATCAGTCTCCAAGTGGGATATTATTGCGTGTGGAGCTTGATTATCTTCTGTATTCAAAGGTATCACCGCATTGGACCCTAGTTTGTAATGGGGTGGAAAAACCGCCCATAAAATATTCGCTGCAGGGGGGGGGGGGCGCGGCTGCAACCTTTGGGAGCCCCCCCTAGTAGGGGATTGGGGGCAGCACCCCCAAAGCTAAGAATAGATGTAAAAATGCCTTGTAAAATGTTGTAATTTCGTAGTCAATTTGGGTCGTTCATTAGGTGAAGATATGATGGTAGAAGTTATGTTTAATTTAGGGATTTTTTTCCCTAGAAGGGAACCCCTCGCTATATATGAGGGAATTGTATTGTGTCTAGGTATATCTATATTCTGAGTGAGGAAGAGAGAGGAGATTAAGAGGGAAGAGGGAATTACAACAGATCTACTGTAGGTTGTATCTCTTCAGTTTGCTGGATAATATAAAAGGAAGGACTGGCTGTTTCTCCGTGGATGTAGCCCAAACTGGGTGAACCACGTATATCTGTGTCTCTCTTGTTTTATGTGTTTTATGTGTTTATATTTCTGCAATATTTTATGTGCTCCATTGCTCTGTAATATATAATTTTCTAACATGGTGGATGATATCCATAAAGTGCCATAAATGGTGTCATTTTTGCTGCAGTATGGAGGGAAGTGTTATACCACCATTCAGCCAGAGGAAACCACTTGACCCATTGTGTCTATTTATCAGATACAAAGAAACGAAAATATCCTTCCAAACATTTTTTCACTATCTCATTTTTCCCATCATATTGAGGATGATAAGATGAGCTATGAGCTAACTAAGTACCCAAATATTCCACCTCTTGTACTCCAATGAAACATTTAGATCTTTTTTGCATATAATTGTTTCTCCTCCAATAGTTTCAGCACCCTGTCAACATGATCCTTGTTGGGTTGTGTTATATTCTTTCCACGACTAACCCACGTAGTTAACCGGGGAGTTGGCCCTTCGTTGCACCGATTTTCCAGCAGGGGGCTCACAGGGGGTTTGAGGGGGGCGAGTAGCCTCCCTCTATGGGGTCTGAGGCAGTGCCCCAGGAAAAACAAAATTGGGACCTATGTTAGGTTGGGCGAACCTACCTATGGTTTTGTGCATGGTTTTGGACGCGATGGCTTTCGATCCATGGTCTTGGACGCGATGGTTTTTTGGTCCATGGTATTGGATGCTTCGACATGTATAAATGTGTATTGTAAAATTGAAAGGAATATAATGAAAAATCAAGCTAGTAGTCTCGGTTTTGGGATCGAGGGGAAATCTCTGTGTATATGTGTTTTATGTGTTACGCTCTCGCATTGTTTATTTTCTGTGTTTTATAATTCGTATGCAGGTAATTTTTGTACGGGGTTAAAACCTACATTTGGTATCAGAGTTGTTTTGGCTTGAAGGGGACACCTTTGTTGCTGAGGGGTTGCGCTCAAGCCTGTGGTAGACCTTTTTCAGTGGGAGATCTGCGGGATCGATTCTGGTGGTGAAAGAAGATGGCGAGCAGTGCAAATATAGAGATCGAGAAATTTAATGGTGAAAGTTTTGAGTTATGAAAACTCAAGATGGAGGATCTGTTGGTGGATAAATATCAGTGGATCGTAGTAGATCCAGGTACTTAACCAACAGGAGTGTCCAATGAAGAATGGAAGAAGTTGGATTGGAAGGAAAAGAGGAAAATACGTTTGTGTGTCTCAGATTCAGTATTGTTGAATGTATCAAGGGAAGCTACGGCTAAGGCTTTGTGGGACAAGTTAGGGACTTTGCACCAATCTAAGTCTCTGGTGAATAAACTGTTCCTACAGAAAAATATATATAACTTGAGGAGGAAAGACGGAGACTCAGTGACAGATCATCTGAACGCATTTAATATTGTGGTAAGTCAATTATTATCTATTGATATTAAAATTTCATATGAATATAGTGCATCAGTTTGTTGTTTTCTCTACCAGATTCGTGGGATAGTCTAGTTATTGCAATAGATAGCAATGCAACTGCCTTGCAGTTTGATGAAATAGTCTCATCCTTACTGGCGGAAGAGATGAGACGGAAAAATATGGAGAGCCAGAATGGTGATGCTTTGTCTGTACGAGGAAAGTTCCAAAACAAAAACAAAAATAAGTCATCGAGTGGGAGATCTGAATCTCTAGGAAAACCTGTAAATGTAGTTTGCTGGAAATGCAGAAAGGAAGGGCACTACAAAAGGGATTGTAAATCTAAAAATCCTGACAAAGGGAAGGGATCTAATGATGCTCCTTCTGCATAGGAAAAAACCACTTCAGATGAAGTTGGGGATGTGTACTTGGATTCTTCAGGTACACATGTAGATCATGAGGCATGGTTAGAACACTTTCGGGTGTTTTGCATATTCCTGCATTGGCCAAAAATCTGATTTCCATAAGCAAGCTGGATGATGCATGGGTAAAAATAGTGTTCGACAAGGATACCTACAAGATGGTTCAGGAGCACTGGTATTGGTGCGGGGAGTTCAGATTGGAACTCTGTACAAGCTGCAATGTAGCACTGTTGTTGATGGGTGCAACAGTTCTATGGTTCCTAAAAGTGGAGCAGAAAATCTAGTGGTCTCTAGAGAGAAGACCATCCTATGGCATCAAAGGCTTGGACATATTGGAGAGAAGGGCCTTCGAATACTTCATGGTAAAGGTATGGTAGAAGGTATGAGTAATAACTCTCTGGATTTTTATTTCTGTGAAAATTGTGTATATGGGAAGTAGAATTGGGTGAGTTTCCCCTCTGGTTGTAAGAGGGCGAAACAAATATTAGAGCTTGTGCCTAGCAGTGATGTGTTTGGGACCTGTGAAGGTTCCATCAACTGGATAGTCTGTGTACTATGTAATTGCATCTAATAGATGAACTTCTCAAGGAATACATGATATATTTCCTTAAGAAGAAATTTGAAGTCTTTGACAGGTTTAAAGAATTTAAGGCTCTGGTGGAAAACCAGAGAGAGAAGAAGATAAAGGTGTTGAGGTTAGATAATGGTGGAGAGTTTTGAAACAAGGAATTTGAATAATTTTGTAAGAAGTGTGGTATAGCAAGGTATAAGACTACTCCATACACACATTAGCAAAATGGAGTTGCAACAAGAGTGAACAAGACGTTGATGGAAAGGGCAAGAAGCCTGCTCAGTGATGCCGAGTTAGGATAGGAATTCTGGGCAGAGGCAATGGAGACATTATGTTACTTGGTCAACAGATCACCTACATTAGCGTTGGAGGATAAGACTCCACAAGAGGTATGGACTGGTAAGAAACCCTCTGTTTCACATTTGAGGGTATTTGGATGTGATGCATATGTACATGTCCCAAAGGAGAAAAGAACCAAGTTGGATAGTAAATCTGACAAGTGCATCTTTATTGGGTATAAGGATGCTTTAAAGGGTTATAAGCTTTGCAACCTAGTAACAAGGAAGGTTGTGTACAACCGAGATGTGGTGTTAAGAGAGGTGAAAAATGCTATTAAACATGAAGTCCAACCAAAGGAACCTAAGAAGATAGAGTTTGATCTTAAGGAGGAGGAATCATACTCTACAACAGAGGAGGAATTAGAAGATGAAGAGCCACAAACTCCGAGTGTGAGAAGATCAGTTCGAGAAAGAAGGGAGCCAGAAAGGTATAGTCCATCTGCTTTTTGTTCAAATTTTGCTTTATCTGTTACTGATGATGATCCGAGAACTATGAAGGAAGCAGTAGATTTAGAAGATGGAAAACTCTGGAAATAGGCCATGGTTGATGGAATGACATCTTTGCACAAAAATGAAGCTTGGGATTTGGTGGATTTGCCGGTTGGAAGGAAACCCATTGGCAGAAAATGGGTATTCAAGAAGAAGACAAATGCAGAAGGAAAGGTGGAGAAATACAAAGCTAAGTTGGTAGAAAAAGGTTATTCCGAGGTGTCGGGAATTGATTTTGGTGATATTTTTTCTCCTATTGCCAAGGTAGATTATATTAGATTAGTTTTATCTGTTGTTTCTACTTTTGATTTTGAGGTAGAATAGATGGATGTGAAGACAACATTTCTTCACGTGGATATAGAAGAGAATATCTACATGAAGCAACCTAAAGGCTTTGCGGTGAAGGGTAAGAAACAACTGGTATGCAAGTTAAAGAAGTCTATGTATGGGTTAAAACAGTCACCAAGGATGTGGTATCAGAAATTTGATACATTTATACGGGGACTTGGCTTCACCAGAAGCAAAGCAGATCATTGTGTGTATTTTAAATTAATTGGTGGCCGTGTTATTTATCTTGTCTTGTATGTGGATGATATGTTGTTGGTTGGAAATGACAAAGAAATTATCCAGGATTTGAAGACCCAATTGTCCTCCAAATTCGACATGAAAGATCTCCGTGCTGCAAACTATATTTTGGGCATGGAAATTAAAAGAGATCGGGCAAAGAGGAGCTCTGGTTAAACCAGAGGAAGTATATCGAGACAATATTGCAGAGGTTTAATATGCAGGACAGTAAACCGGTGAAGGGTTCCTATTCCTGTAGGTGTAAAGTTATTTTCCAATCAGTGTCCCAAGACACAAGAAGAGGAAGAGGACATGTCCCGTGTTCCATATGCAAGTGCAGTCGGTAGCTTGATGTATGCAATGGTCTGTACTAGACCAAACATTGCACATGCAGTGGAGTATTGAGCAGGTTTATGTCAAAACCAGGGAAGGAGCACTGGATAGCAGTGAAGCAGGTTTTCAGGTATTTGCGTGGCACTAGTGATTATGGGTTGTGCTACCAAGGAAGACCAGGATTGGACTGAGTGTTGGATATTCGTGGCTTTGTTGATGCAGACTGGGCTGGAGATCTGGATCAGAGAAGATCTACAAGTGGGTATGTGTTTAACCTATTTGGAGGTGCAGTCAGTTGGATGAGTAAGAAACAATCTGTAGTGGCACTATCAACTACAGAGGCAGAATACATGGCAGCCACTCATGCAAGCAAGGAAGCAGTTTGGTTGCAGAGATTGTGTTCAAGTATGGGGTTAGTACAGGGAGCTATAAGGATAGACTGTGACAGCCAAAGTGAATTTTCTTGGCAAAGAACCCTGCTTATCATTCCAAGACAAAGCACATTGATGTTCAGTATCACTTTGTGAGGGATATGATAGAAGACAAAAAGGTGTTGCTGGTAAAGGTGGACATTTTGAAGAAT
>APFE030901813.1:0-22286 GCA_000404065.3 Pinus taeda | reverse complement strand
TCTTCTTCCGAGTACTTATCTCCTGAAAGATTCTTCTCCATACTTGTGACAGCTTCACAAGATTGTGCATCCTCCTCAATAAATCCTATAGTCACATCACAATTGTCAGCTACAAAAATACAAGGTTTTACATTATCCAGATATTCTGGATATACCCAAAAGTTCAAGAAATCATCAATGATCTCCTCTTCTGTTCCACTAATGGAAACCTCCACCTTCAACTCAGCTGCTCTGAGTTTTTCATGTCTCAATTGTATACTCATCATCTGCTCGAGCTTCCTTAGCTCTTCTCTTAACTGCATGTTTACCTGTTGATCTCTTTTTTGTTGTAGCCTCTACCACTTCACTCTCTTCCTCATGGTCCAACCATGTCTCTGGTCTTTCATATTCTCCTGTAACAACTCCATCAATAACCCAAGTTGCACTGTTATCTCAGCTTTCTCTTTCTCATACTCTTCATCAGTGAACTGCTTCAATGTGCCATTTACCTTGCAATCTTCCTTCTCCCTCTTTCTGTTGTGGCCTCTTTCTGAACCTCTACTCTCTCCTTTATGACTTTCAGTAGTCATCTTCCTCGCCATGAGTTTCTCACCCATGAGTTGCACCAAGCCTCTACAATAGCAAACTCTCCTGCTGCCACTTACCTCACCAATCCTTCCCTCCGGATCTGGTCTTTTGGTAATCACCCGGTCCTCTACTGGAACCTTTTGAGCATTTCTCCACTGCTCCTTCAGGCTTCACTCATCTGCAACTTTCAAGAACACACTTGTCCTTTTCATTCAACCTCTGTTGAATCTTTAGGTCCTGCCACATTCACCTAGAATCCCTTGTTGGACTCCTTCATCACTGCACTTCAGCTGTGATCTACCTCTTCCCGCTGAGACTTTCTTCAACCTGCTTGCAACCTGAATTCTGCAAACAACTTTCAAACCAGAGTCAAATATCATCTGACAACTCACCTTCAAGATCCTGTTGATTTTGTTTCACCTCCTCAACTGCACTTGCATATCTGCGCTGCAATCTTCATCAGTTCCAAAATCTGATCTTAACACATGCAATTAATCTAACTGAAAACTTAAATCTCCACACAGAGCTATTCCGGCTCTGATACCACTTGATGCAGGTCTACCCTGCAAACCCAGAATCTTTACTTTTCTCATGCATATAAAAAAAACGCATTACCAAATTTAACATCCCGCCTGTGACTCGAAGTCTGGCAACCTCATCATTGTTATATTTGGAAGCTTCTTTCTAAAATCCCTCATTATGGTTATAAACCCATTGCACAGCAAAATCATGTATCAAATTCTCAATCCGATCAACATTCACATATGGCTGGATTATAAAATCAAAGTTCAATAAAAAAAAGAATGTGCCCATGCTTTAAAAACTCAACCTGGCAAATTCATACCCCACACATCGTCCTTTGGCTTCTCGTCATCTCCGTTGGACGCTCTCTAGCTCTGCACCGAAACAGAGTTCTGCAAACTCACCACGGGATTGCTCAGTAGCTAAGACCTTCACTGTTCAACGCCCTCGATTTGACAATCAAACTGGGTGTTAAAACCTCACCGTCCTTTGTTTCAGACCTGTGCTCTATGCATTGGTTTATCCCAGCGTTTGGGCAACTGCATCTACAATCATTTGAATGGAGCAAACTAATGGTCAAACTCCATAACGACTAATCCAACAATCGATCGATGGCTATACATACTCGTTTATCCCAGCAAAGAACCAAACCCCATATCCATCAACACAGCAAACAAACGATGGCTATCACATACACATCGATTTCTTTTTTCCAAAACGATTATGTTCAGCTTATAACAAAATCAGTCACTGATTTTTTTAATCAGTGCTATTCTCCGACACACCACCAATTTCGAATTTATAACCACTGACTATACTCATACCCATTAGCGATTCTACACAGGAAAAAAAAAACACTTACAATTTACAGATGAAACATATACTGTCAAGAACCGATTCACTCAGAGGCTACTCCTGCGTACATTCCAGAACTAACTTCATGTGCAGAACCTCATCACAAAGGTTATTAAAACCAAACATATTCATGCAAAATCAAATTCAACAATTACAAAGAGCCTCTTGTTCATGGCCAGATATTCAAAATCCATGGCCCTTTCAGCTGTTCACAGATTTACACGGAAACCCCTGCCTCTTTCCTCTCTGCCCATTCTATTCTACCCAAAAGGAAAATATACAACAATCACACCTAACTACTTCTTTTCACACAAGAAAGAATTAGTTATTCAGTTATAACTCAACTTTTAACTAAACTAGACCACTTTTAATTACCTACCCTTATTGAAATTAACACAATTTAACAACTAAGTCTTCCTCAAGTCTTGCATTTAGCCACAACATGTGACCACCCCGTCACATTGCTGGCCCAAGTCTAGATGCTCCTGCATCAAACTCTCACGCTTGAAAACATTCATGATCTCCTGATCATGTGCTTTCAAGAAGGAATAAAGAAAAATTCCTCCTGGATCCCAGACTTTGTCCTTGAGTTGTCCATATGCTCTGCTCCTTCGTTTAGGCGGCATGTCAGCGACTTCCTGCTTCATCTTCCTTCTCTGGTCACCATCAAATTTGTAAACCTCTTGAAGCTTGTCAGCTTTAAAATCTGCAGCTTCTGCCTCTGCAAAAAAATTTCCTGCTTCCTCGATATCTTCAACCTCAAGTGTTGCAGACCATTCCTCCCTGGCAGAGGCAGCAACTAATATAAGTCTCTCACATCTCGCCATTGCTGCATCTCTTTCCTTTGAAATAATGAGATTTTCAGCCTCTTGCAACACAGTAACTTTGCCTTTTATTTCTTCCTCCAGCTTCTGCAAATCTGACAAAGCCCTCTCCATTTTATGGCTGACATAATCCTCCTCCAAGCTCAATACCTCTGCCTCAGCAGCAACCCGGCCAGCTTTCTTGAAATTTCTTGTTGCAGCAACCACTTTCTTTTCTGCTTCTACTTCTAGACCCCTTTTATCAATGAACAACAGTTTTTGTTTCATGGAAGTGATCTCTTGATTGAGGTTAGCTTTGGCAGATGAAAGCTCCTGAAGAGATGACATTGCAGCTGCAACCTGCTGTCTCAACCCTTGGAATTCTTCTGAAATTTGTTCCTCCTTCTCGGCCAGTTTCACCTTATTTTCTTTGGATTGCAAAAAGGATGAAACTATCAATTTCCTCAAATCCACCAATCCCTGAAGTACCCTTGCCTCATCCCCAACATTGTCAGCCAACCGAATGAGGTTTACCCTCTTTTGATCCACTGAGGTAAGCAACTGATCGACTTCCACTTTCTTCATGGAAATAATTTCAGAGTTAGTCTGCAGTTGGTCTAGTACACACTGTAGTTCTTCAGACTTTTCTTTTGTTCCTATAAGATTTTCTTCAAACTTGGACACTCTATCAGAAATCCTTTTTTCAACACTTTGAATTTGCATATCACTTTCTGATATCTCTTCTTCCTTAGCTTTAACCAAGGCAAGCAGATGTTGCAGCTCTTGCATCAATGTTTCTCGAGTATTAAAAAGGATTTTTTCCTCTTCCATGTCCTCCCTAATAGAATCATTAATTGATTCTCTGAGTTTTGCATCTGCATCTTCAATTATCTTCAATTCAATATCAGTTTCCAATTTCTTCAGCTCCAAAGCTTCTTTCTCTAGTTGCCACTTTTCCATTTCGTTGGCAGCAGTGTTTTCTGCCTCTTTAATGAGAGTATCTGCAGTTTCTATAACCTCCTCAAAGATGTTAAAAAGGTCATAATATTGACCATGGATGTCATAACAAACAGTGAATTGCTTTCCATTCGGAGAAATCGCCTCCAGTAAATCCTTTGCTTGCAATACCATTTGAAATGCACACCTTCTGCGTATGTTTTCCAGATTTTTGAAGTCTTCCATCACCTTCTTTATAAATTCCAATCTTACATTTTCTCCTTCTACTCCATGCTGTCGCTCCACCTTTAACGAATGAAAATCAATGGATTCAACAACTGAATGATTCACCAGATCATTCACTAAGATGGCCCCAATAAATCTAATTTTTTTTACTGTTGTTTCGGTCTCTTCAAGCCTTTGGGTGGCATCAAGACCATTTAGACAAATTATTTTAACTTGCTGCTCTGGACTTTTTTCTTTCATCAACACTTTAGCGTGTTGATTTAACTCCAAAGAGTTTCCAAGTTTTCCCTCTGCATCATCTATTCTAATAATGCTTCCTTGGCCTCCCGAAGTATCATGGACTATATTGACATCATTCCCACCAGCTCCTACAGAAGTAAATTTAGATTTTCCATTCTGCATATCAACATCATTATTTACTTCTTTGATGGAATTACTAATTACATTTTCTACTCCATGTTTTGAATCCTCATCAATGCTATTAGTCTGTGTAGACATACTGATATCATGTTTTGATGACCCTACAAAACTGACATTTATGCCCTGCTTATCAGTCTTATGTTTTCTTTTAACATTTCTGTTATTTTTCTTCTTGCAGACTACAGAATCACCATCATTACCACTGGCAGCAATTGGAATGCTTAATGGCATACTTGTTTTAAACATAGAACTACCTGACATGTGGAGCCCACCATTTTCAGTAACCAACTCCACAAAATTTCCACTGCTTGGCGCTACACGCTGCCCAGTCTTCTCCAGTGTTGATGGCTGAAAGCTCAAAGATTTTCCATCTGCAACATATTGTTTCTTTGTCTTTGGACGAATGCGAGTTTTCTTTGGAAATCCGGACTGATGGTGTTGATCCACATTCCTAGAGAAATCTGACTCTGGCACAGGTACAGCTGTTAGCAAAGTTTCGGTTCTTCGAGTCAAAGTACTGGGTAAAACTTTCATATCTTGCATTATAATCACAGGAGCTTCATTCAGAGCAGTAGCGTCAGATATTCCTCTCTCTTTCACGTGGCGTGGCCCTTCTATTCATTCACCTTCATATGATAATTTAGGTCTTCCTTGCTCACATTGTTCGTCCTTAGAAAACTTTCCTGTTTTCCTTGTTCATATTTCGCAACATTGATAGGGATATCACAAACATCATTCTTTCCAAAGTTCCTTTCAGCTGCAGCCACATCTGAAACTTGAATGGCATCACTATTCGAATGGGTGTCCCGCTCTTTAAAAAGACCATTTTGCTCCCTGAGATTTGGTCGACTTCTTTCATATTCATTGGTAATACAGTTACCATCGGCAAAGCTACCGCCAAGAATATTTTCTATCTTGCCAAGAGCAACATGTAATAATTCTGAATTTTTATTTTGTCTGACAATGACCTGCTCTTGCTACATAGCTTCAGATGCTACTAGCCCACTAGATATGGTTTCACCTCTAGGATTTCCTCCCTCCTGAAATGTTGCAGCACTTTTGTTCAACTCTTCCTATTTTGCAAGAGCTTTTGCCTTCTGCTCTTTTATTATCTCCGCCTCTTCTTTTTCACCAATGGAAACCTCCACCTTCAACTCAGCTGCTCTGAGTTTTTCATGTCTCAATTGTATACTCATCATCTGCTCGAGCGTCCTCAGCTCTTCTCTTAACTGCATGTTTACCTGTTGATCTCTTTTTTGTTGTAGCCTCTGCCACTTCACTCTCTTCCTCATGGTCCAACCATGTCTCTTGTCTTTCATATTCTCCTGTAACAACTCCATCAATAACCCAAGTTGCACTGCTATCTCAGCTTTCTCTTTCTCATACTCTTCATCAGTGAACTACTTCAATATGCCATTTACCTTGCAATCTTCCTTCTCCCTCTTTCTGTTGTGGCCTCTTTCTGAACCTCTGCTCTCTCCTTTATGACTTTCAGTAGTCATCTTCCTCGCCATGAGTTTCTCACCCATGAGTTGCACCAAGCCTCTACAATAGAAAACTCTCCTGCTGCCACTTACCTCACCAATCCTTCCCTCCGGATCTGGTCTTTTGGTAATCACCCGGTCCTCTACTGGAACCTTTTGAGCATTTCTCCATTGCTCCTTCAGGCTTCACTCATCTATAACTTTCAAGAACACACTTTTCCTTTTCATTCAACCTCTGTTGAATCTTTAGGTCCTGCCACATTCACCTAGAATCCCTTGCTAGACTCCTTCATCACTGCACTTCAGCTGTGATCTGCCTCTTCCCGCTGAGACTTTCTTCAACCTGCTTGCAACCTGAATTCTGCAAACAACTATCAAACCAGAGTCAAATATCATCTGACAACTCACCTTCAAGATCCTGTTGATTTTGTTTCACCTCCTCAACTGCACTTGCATATCTGCGCTGCAATCTTCATCAGTTCCAAAATCTTATCTTAACACATGCAATTTATCTAACTGAAAACTTAAATCTCCACACAGAGCTATTCCGGCTCTGATACCACTTGATGCAGGTCTACCCTGCAAACCCAGAATCTTTACTTTTCTCATGCATATAAAAAAAATGCATTACCAAATTTAACATCCTGCCTATGACTCGAAGTTTGGCAACCTCATCATTGTTATATGTGGAAGCTTCTTTTAAAAATCCCTCATTATGGTTATAAACCCATTACACAGCAAAATCATGTATCAAATTCTCAATCCGATCAACTTTCACATATGGCTGGATTCTAAAATCAAAGTTCAATAAAAAAAAGAATGTGCCCATGCTTTAAAAACTCAACCTGGCAAATTCATACCCCAGACATTGTCCTTTGGCTTCTCGTCATCTCCGTTGAACGCTCTCTGGCTCTGCACCGAAACAGAGTTCTGCAAACTCACCACGGGATCGCTCAGTAGCTAAGACCTTCACTGTTCAATGCCCTCGATTTGACAATCAAACTGGGTGTTAAAACCTCACCGTCCTTTGTTTCAGACCTGTGCTCTACGCATTGGTTTATCCCAGCGTTTGGGCAACTGCATCTACAATCATTTGAATGGAGGAAACTGATGGTCAAACTCCATAACGACTAATCCAACAATCGGTCGATGGTTATACATACTCATTTATCCCAACAAAGAACCAAACCCCATATCCATCAACACAACAAACAAATGATGGCTATCACATACACATCGATTTCTTTTTGCCAAAACGATTCTGTTCAGCTTATAACAAAATCAGTCACTGATTTTTTTAACCAGTGCTATTCTCCGACACACCACCAATTTCGAATGTATAACCACTGACTATACTCACACCCATCAGCGATTCTACGCAGGAAAAAAAAACACTTACAGTTTACAGATGAAACATATACTGTCAAGAACCGATTCACTCAGAGGCTACTCCTGCGTACATTCCAGAACTAACTTCATGTGCAGAACCTCATCACAAAGGTTATTAAAACCAAACATATTCATACAAAATCGAATTCAACAATTACAAAGAGCCTCTTGTTCATGGCCAGATATTCAAAATCCATGGCCCTTTCAGCTATTCACAGATTTACACGAAAACCCCTGTCTCTTTCCTCTCTACCCGTTCTATTCTACTCAAAAGGAAAATATACAACAATCACACCTAACTACTTCTTTCCACACAAGAAAGAATTAGTTATTCAGTTATAACTCAACTTTTAACTAAACTAGACCACTTTTAATTACCTACCCTTATTGAAATTAACACAATTTAACAACTAAGTTTTCCTCAAGTCTTGCATTTAGCCACAACATGTGACCACCCCGTCACATTGCTGGCCCAAGTCTAGATGCTCCTGCATCAAGTAAGTTAAGTCTAATTAGAAGTCAAATCTAGTGTGAGTTTGCATGAAATAGTTAGCGAGAGAAAAATCAAGTCTAATTAGAGTTTGTATGGTTCCATATGTAGTAATTTTGATGTTTATATACCCATGGCTAGGTCATTACTAGCAAAAAGCAAGAAGATAGACAAGCCACAACTCACTAGATATAATGTGGTTCAAGCTTGTGTTTCAATAAAGTAATTGAGTAACCACTCATATATTTTGTGTGAAATTTTGTGTTTTCCTCTTGTCTTTCCATTAGATTAGTATTAAAATTGACATTGAGGAAACAGATTGTTGCAGAGCAAGTGAGCAACGTTCAGAGCCGCCACCATATCAAAAGAAGAGAGCCGAGGGAGACTTAAGGTCTCATAAAATACACAACTGCAATCTGCATGAAAAGAAGAAATTTTTGAGAGGGCGACGTAACAGTGTAATATGCATGAGAGTCACAAGGAGAGGAGCGTTACACCTCTCTAAGGTGGCCAATACACACAGCGCATTAGTCATCTTAAGACGGGTTAAGTGGTTCGTATCGAAAGCATAGTTACCAAGTTCGCCTGAATCGGGCAAAAAAATTCGAAAATTCGCCACTTCGATACGAATACCGTATTATTCGATCAAATTCGATTCGTTTTTCAAGTATAAATGGTTAGATGAGCGGTTAAATGAAAAACTAGGTGCCTCAAAATCTGCGATTGGTGATTTACATAAACGGAACAGATTGTTCATTTAAGAGAGAATGTTAATGGCAGAACAAATAGTGGTGGGATGGCATCCTTGCAGAAGGAAAAAAATTGAAGAAATTGGAAAATCGGAATAGGAAAGTTTATAATTTTCCAACTTCATTATTGTTTTATGGATTAAAAAGCTAGAAAAATAGGAAAAAGAAGAATGTGTTAGACTGAATTCGTAATAGTTTGTTAATTTGTAATACATGTTAATTTTACAATGACTATTTTATGGAATTTTAGATATTTTTAAAAATGTTTATATTTATGAGGAAGGATTATAGATAAATCATTTTTAAAATTAGAAAATATTTTAATAGTTTGTTAATTTGTAATACATGTTAATTTTACAATGACTATTTTATGGAATTTTAGATATTTTTAAAAATGTTTATATTTATGAGGAAGGATTATAGATAAATCATTTTTAAAATTAGAAAATATTTTAGATTTAAATTTAGAAATAAAGAAGTATGGAAACTAAGGGAAAGTTTTTTGGAGAATTATATTTGTAAAATTATTATATTATCTAGTTTATTGAATGTCATTCAAAATTCAAAATAAATTTAGGAAAAAATGGGCAGAAAATATCTCTAACACAACAAGAAATTTTTTTAAATGATAATTTTCAAGATGTATAGTGTCGAATTTTTTCGAATTAAAAAATTCTTATTCGAATTTTTATCGTATCGTATCGAATTCAAATCCGAATTCAAATTCGAACTTGGTAACTATGATCGAAAGGCGAGGTCAAAGGCTCGAGGCTTCAAAGTCAAATGGTTTTAAATATTTATTTAAAAGGCATTTTTTTTATTAAAGGTTAAAGAGGTATTAAAGTCACGTGGGCAATTTTATTGGATTTGAAAGTCTTCTAAAGTTTTAAAAGGGCACGTTTAATGGTTTTCGAAAGTTTGTTTTTTTTTTAAGAGTTTTATAAGAAGTTTTTTGAAGTACGTTTGTATAAACAAAAAGAAGGTTTATTAAAAGGGGAAACCCTGTAAACGTTTATAAAGAACTTATAAAAGCTTTTTGTTAAGGGTTTGGAGATTTATTGAAAAGGTTTGGAGATAAGGGTTTTTTAAAAGTTTTTTTTTAATATTAAAAAATCGTATGGTATGAAAATATATCAAAAGTATAATATATTACTTTATTATTATTTGAAAATAAAATTAAAAAAGGAAGGGTATTTAAATGAAAATTTCAGGTTTTTAAAAAGTTTGTGAGTATGTAAAATATTTTTTCTGTTTTATTAAGCAGGATAATGTTTTAGGTTTCAAAAATTATTTTTGGGGTGATATGGAAAGAAGACTAATGCAATAAGGATAAAAGATAGAAGATATAAAATTAAAATGGTCATGGGTTGCAAAGCGACACTGAAATAGATCAAGAAAAGAAATGTAAAGGAAGAGCTAGTGTATTTCAAAGAGCTCATAAAGGTTCTTTCCGCAGCCGAGGCATCTAAAAGACAAGCAGATAAAGCAGAACAATTCAAGAATGAATGGATCAAGATGGATCTGGTAACACTTTCAAAATTTACAGGTAGAAATTTTGATTTTTGGGTTGTCCAAATGAAAATAATTCTTTGATGTAAAGAGTTGATTATCGGTCTAATAACCCATATAATGAAGTTTACCATGCTTTAGCATTGTGTCTTATAAAACAAACATTGGATGAGAAGATTTTGGGCAAGGTAAAAAAAGCTACATATTCCCAGGGAGCATGTAAGACCTTGAAAGAAAAATTTGGTACAAAGGAAAGTAATGTGCATCAACAAGTTGTGTCAGAGTCTATTGAAGAATCAATAGAAAAGTCAGCCACAAGTCTGAGAGTAAATGAGCAAGACTCCGTGAGGACAACAGAGCTTGGATAATCCCACCCAAATGTGGATAGTGGTTGTGAATATTGTAAAAGTGAAACCCATTATGCAGACCTGCATATGGAGGAAGAAGGTGCATAAAATATTGCAGAAAGAGAAGCTGACACATCTATGTGTGGAGGAGAGAAAGACCATATTCACGTGGATGTTGAAGATGATGGTGAGTTCCACTATGATGAGGCACATGTGGATGATGACTACAAAATGAGTTGTGAATTGGTGAATCCATTAATAGACCTAGCTGATGATGACCCCTTTACATCAAAGGTTGAGACATTTAAGTTTGAGAATGACAGAGAGAGTTTATCATATGAAGTAATGGTTTGTGGACATGAGAATGCATCTCTCGTGAATTGAGCAATAACTACTGGTGAACATGGAATTGTTAATGAGCACATGCATGCTTGGATATCCCACCATAGAGTGGATGAAAATTATGTTGATGTTAACTTTGACCAAGAACAATTAACTAGTGATGAGTGGTTACACAAAATGCAACATAAATATCTCATTTATATGTTGTTGTTTGGTGATAAAAGTCCACTTGTGCCTGGAAAACAAGTGGAAGATACCTTGTTTGCAGCAACAGAGGTTGATAAAGAAATGGAATATGATGATTATGATGTAATGACAAAGGAAGAGAAGGCTGAGGTAGAGGAGGAAGAGGAAGAGGAGAAAGATTTCACTACAAATCATAATGAAGATGTTATTATCATTGATTTTGAGTGTGCAGGTAAATATGACATCAAACCAGTTATAGTCATAGCTAAAAGAGAAGATGAAGAAAAAAGCACAGGATATGACAGGGTAGTTTTTGACGACAAAGAAGAAAGCATTAAAACAGTCTTTTAGCAATGGAGTTAAGAAATCAAATTTTTCTATCAAAAAATATGACAGAAATAAGATCTGGAATAAGAAGCACAAGAAGCAAAACCAAATTCACAATTTGAAGATGAAGAGTTGTGGTAATAGTCCATGAGTGAACAAATATTTGAAGAGGAAGTTGTAGAAGACAAGCTCAAAACAAATACAATAGAAGTCAAAGAAAAATTGAAGTAGCAACAAGAGAAGAAATATGGAGCTTACAATAAGAAAGTCTGGCTAATTTCGAGGGTATAGAATTTGGAAGAAACGAAAAAGAAAGTTCAGCATTGTAAAAGTTTTTTGAGCCATTGTAAGCCTAGCTGACACTGATCCTAGTAGGTTTAAGTTAAGTCATAATTAAGTTAAGGTTGAGTCAAAAGTCGTAATTAAGGGGGAGTGTTAAAAATATAATTACTCCGGAATGCATGCAATACATGAAGAGTTGAGTTAAGTTAAGAAAAGCAAGTGGGGTCTAATTAAAAGTCAAATCGAGGGTGAGTTTGCATGAAGTAGTTAGCCGGAGAAAAGTCAAGTCTAGTTAAAATTTGCATGATTCCATAATTAGTAAGTTTGGTGTTTATATACCTGTGGTTAGGTCATTGTAATAAGAAGCAAGAAGATAAATAAGCCACAACTTAGTGGAAGTAGTGTGGATCAAATTTGTGTTTTAATAAAGTAATTGAGCAACAAATTCTATATTTTGTGTGAAATTTTGTGCTTTCCTCTTCTACACATCTATTCCACATCTATATTTCTCCCAAAATAAAAATCCGATATTAAGATTAAAATTGGAAAATATTAACATATATTCATCGTCTGCGTATCAATCTTAAATACAATGACTCTTACTTTGCACGTAAGAATTTCGAAATTCAAGTGACAAAATAGTGAGCCGTACAAATGGTGTAAGATATTTGTGTGATTAATCTTGATTTGTTATAATTATTGCTGTTATAATTTGCCCATCCCACCATCAAAATGGTATCAAAGCTGATCCAACCATTAAGGAAATCGAAGGACCTCTCAATCACTAAAAAACAACCATCATCTCCTTCAAAGGTTTTCACTGTTGTGAGATGCTGCCACTCTGTGCCTGAGACGCAGCTGCCGCCATTTCCTTTTTAGAATATCACTGCTATTTCTGGCCCTCCAAGCCCCTGCTGCCGCCATTTTCTTTTTAGAATATCACTGCTATTTCTGGCCCTCCACGCCCCAGCTGCTGTCTTTCTTGATTCTTAAGGCGTGTCCGTTACTAAAAGAATCGAGTCGAGTCACTCTTTGCAGAGTAGCCACCATGAAATGGGGAGAAACACAATGTTTCAAAAACCCTTCATTCCCATTACAAATTAGACATTGCTAAACGAGTGAGGTCTTAAGGTGACTTTAAATTTCATAAGTCATTGATTTCTTTTAATATTTTCTTTAGGGAACCCACGTCTAAGTTCTTTGAAAGTGGTTTTAAGAAATTGAAAGGGTATAACAAATAATTTTCGAAGGTTTTGGGTATCTATATGTTTGCGTTCATTCGTTGAGTGGTTAAAAGCATGAGTTTGGAATGAACTCATCGTTCAATATTAAAGTGAAGATCTTGTCTCGCATCAAAACGTGTATTATTATTATTATTAAGAAAAATAAAGATATCATTTCAAGTCGCAGTGTTGTATGATTATATATTTCAATTTTTAGAAGTTTAGTTAATTAACATGGAGAAGTGTTATATTTATGCCATAAAGTGTTCTCTGAAATCAACTATTCTAAAGGCCTCCGTGTCATAATTTTTACAGTTAGATATTTTGTTAGACGATAATTTGTACAATTAGATATTTTGTTAAACGATTGAATTAAGATGATCCATTGATTTGAATGCCATGACGGTTGCATACAAACTACTTAACTATTTTCTCTGGAGATTCAAACATGTTTATTTGCCGTTCGTTTCGCTTTAGATAACTAATCGATTGCTCTCCCACAATCTTGATGCTCTCCACGTCTCTTTGATTGTATAGTCACACAAGACGGATAGGAGATGCATCAGCGAAATCTAAATTTTTTAATTGGGTTTTGTCCTATTCACGAAGAATTGAGATGGATGCAGTATATCTGCTTTTGGAGTCTAATATAGAATTCATATTTGCCTTCTGCTAGGATGAAAAATTTGAGGATATCCTGAATTATCTTCTGGAAAAAAGAAGAGGGTTCAATTAAACTGTCGGGAGGCTTTATCATTTGCAGGTGAGGTTGCAGCGTTTTGTTTTGATTTTACTCATTTTTTTAAAGGTTAGAATCAAGAGATATAACAGATTTTGGGAATCTGGCCTTTGATTTGCTCCATTTACCTCTTCTTTTGAATTTGTCAAAAACTTTTCAATTTATTTTTGAAATTTCATTTTAACCGTGTTATCATCACTGCAAGTGCTTCAACTTGCTTCCAGACTGCAGCCTGTTGGACTGGTTACTAGACCTTCTTTGCCTGGGTCCACCTGCCAGAATAAAGCTCTTATGTCTGTCCAGGGTCTATGTTATTTTCTTGGAAGGAATCATATGGTTACATTTTGTATGAATGGCACTGCCTTTTGATTTGTTGGGAATTTCAGATCTGCATCAGATAGCCAACAGGATTATAATATTATTCCATTTATTTCTTGATGGCTCTTGTTAATTTGGATTCAATGGAATTGGACATTTGTATGTCTTAGTTATCATAGTACCAAGGTAGATTACAATTGACATTAGTCTGCTTTGATGGCTCTTGTTACAGTTAATCTGGATTCAATGGAATTGGACATTTGTATGTCTCAGTTATCGTAGTACCGAGCTTGATCACAATTGACATTAATCTGCTTTGAGCTTTGGATGCCACTGTGCATATTTTGACTATGGGGTCATATTATTCGTTGCATATAGTTTAAGCTAGAATTTTGGATACTACATGGTAGAAACGAGTGTTGCTGGGATTGTATCCCTATTCATTATCAATAGAATGACTAGTTTAGGTTGCCTGCACTTCAATGTTGAGAGTACAAAATATTTGATATATTTAGGTTTTTAATTTAAATTTTTTATGAGTGGGTATTGTAAGTTGCTGGTGTTATCGGTGTATGATTTGACAGGAAATTTGCAAGCTATGAAGCACATAAAAAACAGGAGAAGGAGGAGGAAGAAGAGAAGTTGTTGTTAAAGAGGCAACAAGAACTTGATGCATTTGATCAACAAAACAATGGTGTCAATCTATTATAGGTCTTGATTCTGAATTATGTATATTAATCTATTATATGTCTTGATTCTGTGTATTAAGATGAAAAAATTGAGGGACCTTAAACGTGCCCATTGAGGGACCTTACAAGCCTGCCCACTACCGATACTGAAGAGAAATGACATTTTTGGTGACTTGCTGGGCAAGTGGCAAGGCTCCTGGACAGTTGGCAGAAGGACGAATCCCCCTCCGTGGTCGGCTCCATTGTTTTGTTCCAATTTTAATAAAAAAATGTTGTTGTTATGTATGTCTGCTGAGTTTATTACAGCAGCACCGAAAGATTTCCTGTTTAGTATGGTCTTATGATAGAAGTAGTTTGCCATGGAATTGGTATTCGAGGTTTCTCCATGATGTAGCTAGCTTTTGCATATATGGTTGTCTCTGGTTTTGACTTTTTTTAACGAATTACAACGAATTACTGAAATTTCAGAACTCAAGCAAGATATATGGTTCCCTCGGGTTTTGACTTTTAAACGATTCAAGTGTATTTTTATCTGAGGACTGCACTTTTAAACGATTCAAGTGTATTTTTATCTGAGGACTGCAATTTAAATGACTGTAAGAATACCATGGAGATGGATGCAGTATATCTGCTTTTGGAGTCTAATATAGAATTCATATTTGCCTTCTTCTAAGATGAAAAAATTGAGGATATGGGGCCAATAGTGTTAAAGTGACTTCATTTGAAGCGGAGGCTCTTTGGACAATGAAACTTCATTTGAAGCGGAGGCTCTTTGGACAATGAAAGCATTTTCGCTGCCATCAGCAACTCCCAAGGCTCAAGCAAAAGTTGAGGCATCTTCACTTGATACAATCTGCCCAGAGGGTAAAGAGAAACTGAAGTTGAAGTCTCTTTTTGCAGTTATTTTTACCAAGGATCCACATGATAAAAAAATCTGAGGTTTTGGGGGCCAGTTCTATTTGCCCTAGTTGCAAAGATACACTAACAAACAGGCATACACTAATGGCAATCAGCACTTGTGGCCATATTTATTGCAAAAAGTGTGCAGAGAAATTTGTTAAATTAGATGGGGTTTGTATTGTCTGCAATAGAAACTTCAAAGAAAAGCATTTCATCACCCTGGAAAAAGGAGGTACTGGATTTTCTGGTCACGGGGACCAGTTGGAGGCAACCGATTTTAAACATGTTGGAAGTGGTTCTGGCATGGGACTTATGAGGCCAACAGTTAAAACATAAACATCAAACTCATGTTGAACTACTATGTACAAATATGATTAAGCAATCCTGGAATTTTAGTTTGTTGGATTTCATAAATTTGACCAAATAAAGCTTGATTTGCTTTTGTGTTCTAATTTTGAGGCTCTTATGCATCTGGAGTTTTAGGATGACGGTGCATCTCTTTTCAGGCATGTGATCAAAAAATCATGCAGGCATTTACTTTTTGCTCCATATCATCCTAAGCTTTCTTTAAGAGGGTTTGGAGGATTTAATTATGTTTTGTTCTGATATATATATTAGTCAGCCTTGTTCAGTTAGCATGGTTCTAGGAATATGATAAGCATGGTATTAGTATATATGTGGCATTTGTATGAGAATATGGTTGCCTCTGTGTCTGAATCTATTGGATAGTATGTATGCTGTAATAATATCCTGGGTGCAATTCATGGAATCAGATATTCTTGATTAGGGAATGTAATAATATCCTGGGTGCAGTTCATGGAATCAGATATTCTTGATTAGGGAACGAAATACGCTAAAACATCAGTTTTCAAGAGATCAGTCCTAGTGTTGTATGTATAATTTAATTGCGATACAAAATATCCGATTTCTGATGCCATTGATCTTTGATTGGGCTTAATATGTAGTTTGCTCTTTTTCAGTATCTTAGCTTTTCTGCTTGGGGATCCATGGGTGACCAGCGATGAATTTGATAAAATAATTTCTGTGCAAAATTTTGTAATGCTCACTTATTGAACTCGGGCCCAATCTCATTGATAAAAATGATTTTCCCAATACCAAGGAATTGCAAAGAACAAGTGTTAGAATTAGGGATAGGGCATACAAACTCTGATGGGTTCATGTCCCATGTGGTCATTATGATTTCAAAGTTTGGTTATTATCTTCAAATGAATAAAAGAGTTGGTGGGGATCAGATGTGGTGGCACAAACCACTTTGAAAATTAGATTGTCCCACTAAATCCAGAGTTTTCTTCTAGTGCATAATAAAGAACAAAGTGCCTATTTGGGACAACTTGCAAAAAGGGAACAAGCACAGGTCGAGATGGTGCAATTTATGCAAAAATTTTGAAAAAAAATCAGCACACTTATTCTTAAAAACTCTGGAGACTTTCCCGAATATTTTGGGTATCAAACTCAATTGGCATGGTTCTACTTGGCAAAATTGATGGTTTAATTCAACTAAAAATCATTTTAAGAACATACCCCTCATTATCTGCTAAGGTAGGTATATGGCTGGCCCAGAACAAAGGAACTTTCCAAGATCAGGTTTCTGCCCTTGCAGTGCAATGCACCTCCATTTTTTAATTGCTTCCTCAAACCACCCCCTCTCTAATCCAAAGGAACATCCGCAAAGAATAAATCACACTGTATGTTCCTTGCCTATTTTGGTGGCACCTCTCATGCACAGGATAGATGTAGGGCTGGCATTTTCATTCATGTTAATGATCACAGATCTCTCAAAACCTCTGTGGGCATTGGTATAAATTCTTAAACTCCTTTTGTGTTGGTTCAGATTTTTGGTGACTCTAAATGCAATAAATTCAATAAACAATGTGCAAATAAATTGGATAAACAATGTGCAGCGTTGTCAAATCTTATTTCAGTTCCTATTTTTGTGCTTTTTGGTATTAAGTGATGTTTTTCCACTTTTCTCGGTACGCTATGCTCTCACTTTTTACATATTATAGCCACTGTTTTTAGTGGCACATGCCAATATTCAGTTTTTACGTATTGTGGATTCAGTCTTGATCATGAATTCTTACCGCATCTTACTTATGTAACACTTTATCCTCTTAAAAAAAATTCATTTTTTCCCTTGGAAAAAAGCTTTGGTTGCTTCGAATTCTTGATATAAGAGTACTTTACCTAACCTAGTCATTACAAAGCCGAGAAAATACTAGTTTTTAGCTGTTTCAAAAACTTAGTTATAAACATTACCATCATCAAAGGAGGAATTTATTGCCCAAAAAAACTCCACTCAATCTTGTTGATAATATAACGTGTACTGCATAGACAGCTCGATTAAAATTATCTCTATCCGACTACAAATTAGAAAAAGGAGGGTACACTTGGACTATCAAATTAACACTAAGGAGAGAAAAAAAATTATTGACTCGGTAATATGAGTTACTAATGTAAACACACAGCATCAATCAAGAGAAACACATACATTATTTACTATTTTTTTCTCTATTTGGGTATCTACTACCTATTTTATTTTTCCATACATTATTTACTATGTTTTTGTCTCTGTGGGTATCCACTACCTATTTTATTTTTCTAGGGGGTATCTAGTTCATGGTCCAGAGATCATAGATTAGATCTGATAGTCCCCAGAGACCAGATCAGTGACCACTACCTCCACAAGATATTTGTACCAGCGAAATCCACCCAAAGGGACCACTTCCTGCCAAGTCAACAACATAGCCTAACCTCAAGAGTGTCAAAAGAATGGAATATGTGACCTCTCAATAGCAGAGTTAACAATAATGTCTCAATAGTAGAGTTAACAACAGTGACTAATCAACAGGGGCTAAACCAACTTAACTAACCCTCTAAACGATCTACTGCCTACTAAACTAGTTGGAACATCAAAAATTATTCTTCATAGTACCTCTTGGAACATAAAAAATTATTCTTCATAGTACCTCTTCAAGACTAGATAAATATCTGCTCATACAACAAAACATGGTAATTGACTTAACATTTATCCAAATTTGGCCAAGGAAGCTTAGGTTCCGAACCAATAAATGCTTAAAATCAAAATCCCAGACCATGGCTTCTGTACACAATGTATCGAGCAGTTATACTAACCTAACCAAATATATCGTGTCACAATACGAAAATAGGGATTAAAAAACATAAATGCGACTCAACAAACCACCCAATCTATGATGTCATAATAAGGGTGAAAAATAAGCATGTGTTCATTTCAAGGATCTAGGAAGAAAATGAATTAATACTATGGATATATACTACTTTGTTCTTATTTTTATTAGTCAACATCCATTTGTATTTATCATTTTATTTACTGGCATTTGCACCAGATGTTACAAAGGAAACGCCGTAAGGCATAAATTGAAGAACACAAATACAACAAAAGAATACTTTGATAAAGAATACCAATATATTGAACGCTCAAATCAATGCCCCATTAACTGGAACCACTTAATAGACATATCTATCAACATTGGGATTATACACAATGATCAAGAAATTTCCCATATACAAACAACACCTTCCACAACAACCTTTTGTCACATCCACATTTTAAAAAATGCCTTGGAACGTGATTGGAATCTCCCATATTGCCTTTTTCATTATGCAGATAAATCTTCCATATTTCTTATCAAGGACTTCAAATTGAGAAAATCATTTTTCCCAATTTTGTAATGCTCACTTATTGAACTCGGGCCCAATCTCATTGTTATTGGACAGTTTGAAGTCCTTGATAAGCAACTGAGATTTTTTGTTCCATTTTGCTGACTAGGCAGTAAAAGTGGTTACAACAATGCTTTCAAAATGTTATACCCTAGGAAAAGATACTTTAGGCAAAGCCAAAGAGTTAGACGAGAAGTATCAAGTGATGGACATTGCTGCAGCAAAGGTGGCAGATTTTGGCAAATTCTTCGGAAAGATGTCAAAAGCAGGTTTGATTATAGCTGGGCATGCAGCTTGCAATGCAGGAACAATACCTGTCAACAACAGGAGCACTAATGGTTGTTGGGGTTCTTGACAGCGCAACCAAAGCTGTTGCTAATTTTGGTAATAGGAATAATGCAGCAAAGAAGTAGACTTGAAGTATTATGGCACTATCAAGTTAGAACTGTAATGTAGTGGTGTTGGCCTTCAGGTTTATCTGTCTTATAATTAAGTATGCATGTAATGTTGCTTACCTTGCCATAGTCGTTCTTGTATCAAATCAATTTTATGGTCTCTGTATATGTGTTTAAATGTCTGATATTTCTACAGCCCTTCACATTGAGATACACTATATATCTGTGGGCTTCAACCCCCAAATGCATGCTAGACAACTGTTGACACAACTAACATCAAGAAATTGGAGACGCTTCAGACTACTCAAGCAGTTGGGCAGTTTTTTGATGTTTGTTTTGGATAAATTTAGGAACTTCAAATGTTTTAAGTTCCCAATAGACGTGAGCAATGACTGGATGGAAGTATGACTTAGATCTAACACAGTCATCTAAAACAAATAAACAATGTCTTCGTTCTAGATTTTTATTCATTCCTTCAAAATATTTGTAATTCTGCCCTGAATTCCCTTTACACCCCCTTCTTTTTCCTCAGACACTTTTATCTGTCTGAACGTCGACAGCAGCAACACTTCAATGACAAATTTGGATGATACTGTAAGCCACACAAATTGGTCGAAACTGTCTTGGACATTTTGGTTGTTGAATACCTCTTGCACCAGAATGGTTTTGCCCTGTCCTCCCATACCCACAATAGCAATCACTCTGAATCCATTTTCTAATATCCACCGACTAACCTTTTCAGTGTCTTCCTTTAATCCCACTGCTTGATATTGAGATAGAAGAGCACAGGATTTTCTTCTTTTATCTTCTTCTGAAGATTCAATATATGCATTGAGTGCTACCTTACCAATGGAGAAAAGTAAAATTTAGATATTACATCAAAATTTAGAAAGTCATACTTCTTAGACTGAAAAATGGTTTTCTCAATTAACCTATGATAAATTTGGGTGATACTGTAAGCCACACAAATTGGTCGAAACTGTTTCAGAACTTTTGGTTGTTGAATACCTCTTGCACCAAAAGGGTTTTGCCCTGTCCTCCCATACCCACAATAGCAATCACTCTGAATCCATTTTCCAATATCCACCGACTCACCTTTTCAGTATCTTCCTTTAATCCTACCACTTGAAATTGAGATAGAAGAGCACAGGATTTTCTTCTTTTATCTTCTTCTGAAGATTCAATATATGCATTGAGTGCTTGAATACCAACAGTAGCATTGAGGGAGGTCGGATATTTGAGCTATTTAGCACTCGTGTGTATCTTTGTGATTCTTTCCTTTAGTTTCCTAATGTTCCTGCCCATTCGATCGCAGAAAATTATGTTGATGAAAATAAGCTTGCCCTGCTCGCATTCCTCCACTATGTCAACAACATTAGTGAGAAACTCCTCAAGTGTGTTAAGCCAATTGATCACTAAACTAGAATTGGAAGTTCTGGTGGCTGTCGCATCCGTCAATAGGCATTTAATGGAATTAACCTCATCACAAATGAATTCAAAATCTTCTTCCCTAACCGCCTCACCAGCGCAAATTTGATCCTCCATAATAGTTTTGGCTTTGCTTCTCGTTTCAACTTCTGGTGTTGGAAATACCATTTTATCCTTTAACGTTTATTATTTTTTTATTATTATTATTGCTTGAATTTCTTCTTAATAAGTGGTTGTGTTTCTTTTGGTTTTAGTGAAAATATGGGCTCCAATGTTGGCTCTCTTATTGTGGAGTATAATTCATCTTTGAGAATTTTTCAATTATTAAATTAGGTTAGTCAATTGCTAAAAATATTAGATTTATTTCAAAAAGTTTTTGTTACTTTATAGGTTAGACACTGGCTTGAAATACTAAACTTATTCCAAAATGTTTTTGTTACTTTATAGATAAGGCGTAGATTGCTTGGCTCTATGAAAATACATGTTAATCTGTTACTTGTGCTCATTGACTGAAAAATACATGGTGACAGAAAAATGCATATTATGCTAATTGAGGAATGCTTTTCACTTGTCGAACTTATAGTATTGAATTTAACACACTAACACTTTACAACAATGAACTAACAATATTCACGATGAAAATAGCAATATGGAAGATTTATTTTCATAATGAAAAGGACAATATGGGAGATTCCAATCACGTTCCAAGGCATTTTTTAAAATGTGGATGTGACAAAAGGTTATTGTGGAAGGTGTTGTTTGTATATGGGAAATTTCTTGATCATTGTGTATAATCATAATGTTGATAGATATGTCTACTAAGTGGTTCCAGTGAATGGGGCATTGATTTGAGCGTTCAATATATTTGTATTCTTTATCAGAGTATTCTTTTGTTGTATTTGTGTTCTTCAATTTATGCCTTACGGCGTTTCCTTTGCAACATCTTATGCAAATGCTAGTTGTGCCATAAAGCGTTCTCTGAAATCAACTATTCTAAATGCCTCCGTGTCATAATTTGTACAGTTAGATATTTTGTTAGATGATTGAATTAAGATGATCCATTGATTTGAATGCCATGACGGTTGCATACAAACTACTTAACTATTTTCTCTGGAGATTCAAACATGTTTATTTGCCGTGCGTTTCGCTTTAGATAGCTAATCGATTGCTCTCCCACAATCTTGATGCTCTCCATGTCTCTTTGATTGTATAGTCACACAAGACGGATAGGAGATGCATCAGCGAAATCTAAATTTTTTAATTGGGTTTTGTCCTATTCACGAAGAATCGTATGCTTTCCTGGTAAACTGGTTCAACAGTATAAATTCTGAAACTCCATAGCTGGCGAAAGTTATGCAGATAGTGTCATTTGTAATAACTATCTATGATGCACAAGTTTTTAGTTTCGAATGTTTCTAAT
>APFE030901802.1:0-12315 GCA_000404065.3 Pinus taeda | reverse complement strand
CTCTCTCTCTCCACTAACTCTCTCTTTTCACCCCCCTGTCTCTCTCTCTCTCCCTCTATCTCTCTCACCACCTCTCAATCACTCCCTTTCTCACCTCTTACTCTTGTAATGCAATGACTTCTCCCTCTCTCTATTGCACTCTTCATCTCTCCCTCCTCTCTTTGTAATTAGAGGAAACATAAGCACCTTGAAAAAGACATATTTAGCATGTTTAAAAAGAAAGTTGTATATTTTTTAAATGAATTGTGTGTTTTCTTTGAAAATTAATTTATTAACTTAAACAAAAATATAAATCAAAGAATAAAATTCAACTCGATATTTGTATTTTTGAAATATATTTTGATTAAAATATTTGTAAACAAATTAAGTTGAACATAAGTGACTTAAAATAAAATATACAACTTTTTCCTTGTTTTCTTGTAATATTATGATATTATGTATGTGTAAAATCATGATAGAAAAATGCAAAAATGAACACAACAAATAAACCCATACTAAAAGATAAAAAACACATTTTAAAATTCTATCATTATAAAGCATCGATTTCTAGCTAATTAATCTCTAAAGTACATAATTTCTTGCAAATTATGATAAATGTTTTGTGGTGTATTTTTTGAAATCTATTGAGTAGTTGTGCTTGCAAAAAGTTTATCATCATAATCATTTTTGATATTAAACTTATTTTTATTATTGAAAGATATGTTAATTAATATAAGTTATGATCATTTGTAGAAATAAATGGGATGTTATTAAATTGAATATCAATTCGCACATAATTTTGCACATAAAATAAGTTAAAACCCAAATTCAACTCGTTTAAAGTGTAATTGTTATATATTATCTTTATTTATGGGTAAAACCATTATATATGCACAAACACAAAAATATACACAAAATAAACTATAGTCACAAACATTTGAAATTCTATCATAAAACATAAAATTGTAATTAATTATAACAATATATTCATTAAAAATAATTGCGATTTTAAAATACACACATTGAATAGTGGTGGTTACAAAAAAGGATACATTTTCATTCATGATTTCATGGTCATTTACCAAAATAAGTGAACTTTTATTAAGATGAGCATAGATAAGTTATGCAAGCATTCAATTCCTTTAAAGTGTAATTGTTGCATTGGATACTATGCATGCTTAAAATCATCATATAAGTTATTTCTATCAAGTGATTCTAACGAAAGTTTTATTGTGTTCCAGAATTTATAGACATACAAATACAAACCAAAAAACCAATACATTACATAAAATAAAAACACAAACTTTTAAAATTCTACCATCACAAAACATGGATTTGTAAGTAATTATCAATATGTATTGATTAAAAATACTTCTCAAAGGTGCATTGAATAGTGATACTTACAGAAAATCCATAGCCATTCATGATGTTATGGTCATTTGCAAAAATAAATGAAATTTTGTTAAACTAAATTCTAATCTAAACATATATTGTTTAGTACACATTCAATTAATTGGGACGGTAATTCTTGTATATTATATTTTATCTGTAAAGTCATTGTAGAGGTGATTTCTATCAAGTAAATATAAAATTTGGGCAATGACCTTCCATATAGGATATTCTAATGAAAGCATTTCTTGTGTTCTAAAATTGTACACAAACAAGAGCATAAACAAACAAACACATACATTTCATAAAATAAAAACACAAACATTTAAAATTGTATCATAAAAAAGCATCAACATGTAGCTAATTATAAAAATCATATTAATTCAAAACAATTATAAAGAGTATTGTGCATTGAATAGTGGCACTTAGAAAAAATCAAATTCATTGATGATGTTGAAAAAATAAGATTTTATTAAATTAAACAACAATTTAAAGATTGGTAAGTTAATATACAAATTCTACTCATTCTAAAATTAATTATTGTATATGATATTACATGTGTGTAAAAATAATATACTCAAACAAACAACCATACGCAAACAAAAGCATAACAGACAAATACATAGCAAAAAATAAAACCAAATACATTTAAAATTATATCATCACAAAACATCAATCTGTAAATTAATTTTTAAATTTTGTGTTTATTTCGTTTGATATGTTTTTAATTTTACATTGAATGATTGTGGTTAAAAAAATATTCATGCTCATATTCATGTGTGATGTTGTGATTATTTGTATTGTTGAAAAGTATATATTGATTCAAAACAATCATGAAAACTTGTGATTTTCAAACACACAAAAACTGGTGATGATTCTTACAAGGAAAATCTATAGTCATTGTTACTTGTGGTATTGTCATGGACATTTATATCTCTAAAATTTATTGACTAAAAATATTTTTGAAATTTTTATTTTGTACTAAATAGACTTAACAAATTATAAACTCCATCCTTTTTGTACCGTAAAATAAAAAATTTGAGTAAAATTTAAGATAAGAATATATTAATTAAAATATCAAATTAGAGATTGATAGCCGAATTGTGTCAAGAGGACAAGCTCGGTGTGATGGCTAGGGTTTCTTCGTCCTTTTGCTTTCCTTATGTGGTCTGGTTTCTTTCGACATCAAATGCACCTTCTGCGTCATCACTAGGGCACGATCTCACTGCTCGTGTGTCCGATAATGGAGTTTTTGAATGGAGTTAATTCTAGTTCTGGTATCCTATGCAGGGATGGAGACTGCCACCCTGTGTTGTTAGTAGTGTCATTCACCAAATGATTGATGCATAGTACCTTCTCAGCCCGTATGTACACGATGGAATAGAAGGAAGTGAAGGGCATCACATTCATGAGTTGGGAATGGACCTGTGTAGGATTAAGGCGACTCTGGAGAAAAAATCTTTTAATTGTTTGGTCTTAGTCACAAGAGAAATATCGATCAGATCTTAAGGAAAAATATTGGCTACAGAAGTGAATATTCCACCTCGAAAACTTCATTTCATAGATCCGTTGTTAATGATCCCGAATCTGGATATTCTCAATCCCCTTAGCACATTAGCTTGTCAAAATGGAGGAGTAGCATTGGATGTGAAAAGTCTACTTCGTGTTTTGCTGGATCAAAATTTTCCTCCGTCAAAGTGGGTGGGTTTGGTGGTTTGGCCATCACTTATGAAGTCAATAATGCCACAGAAATCCATATCTCTCTTTGCAAATCCAAACTTATTCATTGATTCTACTGAAGATTCGTGTGACTGTCAAGTATGGGCACTCGATCTAGTAGCCTTCCAGATTTTTGTCAAATTCCCAAATGGAAAATCAATATTATTATGGGTTTTGGCCATAAATCACGTCAAACAATTAAAGCACAATATCGTGCACACTCTAGGTATCCCACTACTCCTACAAAGTCTAATCTGCAGATGAAAATCGATGTAAGAAGATGTGATGTTACAAGATTATAACATCCCTTCATTATCCACCATCATATTAAACTTGAGGATTTGGGAGGATCACCTCGACCAATAAATTCAAAGGGCACAAGGGCAATGTCTAGATCTAGTATTCCCAAAGGAACATAATCAAATCAAGGGTAAGTATATGGAGTCTTTCTTTCATAGATATCCTCAAAGGAAGATGTGTTGCCTCAACAACACCAGATCAGAAACACAATATGCCGAACCCATACATAGTGGAACAACTAAATGAAATCCCAGTATTGATTGTAGATCTACCATAAAAAAAATATTTTTCATAACATATGAATCTCAAGATGTACTATGCAGATTCAACACTTTTTGGCTAAAACTAATGGATCTCTTCCATTGGATGTTCACAAATTGGACAATAAATTATGAGGTTCAGCTTTGCTCCAGGGGCTTCTTCATAGTAAAATTTGTATCATGAGAGGGTTGTGAATATATATTGCAAGAGGGTACAGGGTTTTGGGGCTTTGCAGGAACTTTTGTCATCCCTTGGTTCCCATATTTTGACGCCAATATAATTGTAGTATCTCAAAAGGTTGGTTCGGGTTAGACTGCATAATCTACCCGTACATTTATGGTTCCGTAAAGTGATAGAAGCCATTGGGAACATATTAGGGTGATACATAAATAAATAGACACAAATATTTGAGGAACAAATCTACATAATCGCCAAAATTTCGTTGGAGCTAGACCTCAACAAAGGATTTTAGGACCATATTCTCTTGACACACAATAAGCAATGCTCGACATAGTTCCTAGATTTTGAGAACACAACATTTAGATTTCGAATAAGCCAACAAATGAGACATCCATAAAATTCATGTCCTAATGCAAGGAAAACACGTCAAAGGAAGAAGTAAACAAGAAAGAAACTCAAGGGATGAAAATTCCCACAAAATTTTCCTGATAAAGAAGATAATGTTGAAGAAATGGATCCTCTTGCCAATGAAGAAGCCCAAAATACACAAGAAAACATAGAAAAGGGGAGTGTTAATCATGGAGTTTCAAGAACTCCAGCACAGACATCAAGGCATGAGATGATCACTGTAGTAATAGAGACGGGGGATTCAAAATATCATCGTGTATCTGAAAGTTCAGATTCAGATATGCAAAATCCAACAACGAATTAAGGGACCCAGCTAGAGCTTGTAATGGCCACTCCTTAATGGGCAGAATGACAAAAGGGCAAAAGGAGGAAATGGAGAAAATGGTGACATGTTTACCACCACCTGGAGTTGTATTTTTGGTCTTTGTGATCACCAATTTTGATTGGCAAGATTTAATGCATTATCACTATCTACAACATGTAATTTTGATTTCATTAATAAAATTACGATTATTTCCGAGGAAATAAATTATATTATTTATAAATAATTATAAAAGAATCCGATTTTCAAATACACATTGAATAGTATAGTGGTTTTTACAAAGAAAAAACTTTGTCATTCATGATGTCATGGTCAATTCCCAAAATAAGTGATATTTTTTTTTAAATTGACCATGGATAAGTTAATGCAAGCATTCAATTCATTTGAAGTGTATCGTGCATTGGATACTATGCATGCTTAAAATCATCATAGAAGTTATTTGTATCATGTTTATAGACAATTTGTTTAGTGACCTTCCACATGGTATATTATATTGAATTTTTTTTGTGTGTTCTAGAATTCATAGACATATAAACACAAACAAGTGCAGTTGCAAACAAGTAAATAAATTATATAAAATGAAAACACAAACATTTAAAACCCTGTCATCATGAAATGTCCAGTTGTAACTAATCATAAATATATGTTAAATAAAAATACTTACAAATTAATTTTATTCTTATATATGCATTGAATAATGATGCTTACTAACAAAAGAAAACCATAGTCATTTTCAAAAATAAATGAAATTTTGTTAAACTAAATGCTAATTTGAACATATATAGTTTAATACACATTCCATTAATTGGAAGTGTAATTCTTAGATATTGTATTTTATGTGTGTAAAATCATCATAGATGTGACTTGCATCAAGTCAATAGTCAAGTTGGGCAATGACCATCCATACGATATATTCTAATGAAAGTATTTCTTGTGTTCTAACTTTATAAAGAAACAAGGGCATACAAAAACAAACACATACATTACATAAAATAAAAACACAAACATTTAAAATTCTATCATCATAAAAATTCTATCTAATTATAAAAAATGATTAATTAGAAAGTAATGTTCATTGATAGTGGTGCTTGTGAAAATTCAGATTCATTCATGATGTTGTTGTCATTTGCAGAAAAAACAAGATTTTATTAAATTAAGCTACAAGTTAAAGATGAGTACTTTAGTATACAAATTCTACACATTGGCAAAGTACTTATTTTATATGATTACATATGTGTAAAAAAAATTATACACATACAAACATAACAAACAACCAATGGAAAACAAGAGCACAAAAAAAAGTACAGAGCATAAACTAAAGTCACATACATTTAAAATTCTATGATCATAAAACATCAATTTGTAAATTAATGTTTAAATCCTATGTTTATTTTGTTTGTATTTTATCATCATCACGAGGGACTTTTCATATATTTTAAATTATCATTGAATGATTGTGTTTTCGAAAAATATCATCGTCATAGTCACTTGTGATGTTGTGATTGTTTGTATTGTTGAAAAGTATATATTGATTAAAACCAATCATGAAAACATGTTATTTTCAAACTTACAAAAAATGGTGATGATTCTTACAAAGAAAATCCACAACCATCTATTTTCGTCATATTATAACAAGTTATAAACTCCACCCATTATGTATCATAACAGATTAATTAACTAATGAATTAGTTATTTATTTTGTTTAAAGTGGCATTATTCATTCATTATTTATATCAGTTTATTTAAACAAATTAATAAATTTATATACTTCTTGTTAAGTTGGAAATGTTTTTATATTAAAATCTTAAGTTAATTACAATAAAATTTTAGAAGTTTTTGAATGAACAGTTTATATTTATATATGAAGTTTTCTTTAAAATATTAATATTTGTAACGTGAGGGAGGAGGAGAATGGAGAGCGGGGCAAAAATGTGCACTAGGGTTTTGAGCTGCTGCAAAGTTGAATTCGGTGCAATCGAGCTTATGCCTGTTTTTGTTGATCAAAGGAATCCACACAGTGGGGTATTGTTGTTGCGATGGACATCAAAGGAGGACCCAAGTTCTATGGGAACCACACTCGAAGGGATTCAGGTGATCCAAAGTTATTGGAAATATATGATCTGTGTAGAGAATTGGGACTCGACTCATGGGTTTTTATTCCTGGTGGGATCTTTTTCACGCAGTAGCTTTTACGCATTCTCCCAAATTCACTCTTTTTATTTTTCTTAATCCACTGTTTTTATTTTTCTTTGTTTCATATTTCGTTGTGGATGATAGTGGAATGGAGATGATCGGTAGAGCTCTCCTAGGGTCTGGAGCCGACTGGTCCATGGAATCGACTAGGCCTGCAGCAGATCCCGTCCCGGCTATACCCGTGACATATGAATGTTCCATAAACCCTCGAGAAAATCTCGTGAAGGTGTCCAACAAGAATCCAAAGCAGATGAAGCTGACAGTGCACTCATTTAGAGAGGATCTATGTAGCCATCATGGTTGTAAAGGTGTATTGCGCTTCGTGCTCATATGCCATGGTCGTGCCTGAAGCCCTAAAGAATGATGAGGCACCAAATATTGGTGCGAAACCTGCGGCTCCAAAGGCAGTGGCCCTCAATGCCAAGGATCCAGCTGAGGCCACTAAAACTGCTGCTCCGAAGGCCGTGATGAATTCTATCCCCATGATCGTCTACGGGGTCACAAAGAAATCCGAAAAGGAGTTTGGCTACAGGGAACAGGGAAATAGTTTCCTGAAGGAGCCCACAGAGATCCCATTGTATTATGGCACACCGGAGGCTGCTTGGTGATGGTACCTCTAGACAGAATCAGAACCCTCATCACTGGTAAATATTTTTTTATTTAAATTTTTTATTAAAGCCCCTTCAGAGATGTCATTATTTATCTGGGTTCATGCGATAGACTGTGTAATTGACTTAATCATCTAGAACAAGTAAATAAGTGCCAAAATTACATCATAATCATCAAGTTACATCAAGATGGGTCAAAAATTCCATCTGGAAGCAAAACTAGTCAAACTGGCCGAATTTCTGAGATGGAAGGTGAAAAATTGAGCTATACTCCTCTATGCGCCACGCCAAATCCTCTATGCATCGCAAAACTTTGAGGCTGAGTTTGAGGCACTTCCTGAAGTCCAAATTGAGCCCAAGATATCTCATTGGAAAGCCCTTCATGTCTACCTTCCAACCCAAGTGGAAGCTTTCAATTTGGATGTCATTTGCCCCTCCAAAACTGCAATCTCCCAGAACAAGCTGACATTTCCTTCTCTAATTTCCCAGAAGTTGTTTCCTTTGACTAAACTGTTGTTATCCCATGTTTTTTTCCAAATGTGTAAGCCCTTTCTGTGACATGACATTCTTATTAGATCATGGTTATGCCAGGAGCTGGCATATGTTTCTTTCCAAATGATTGCCCACTGCGTCTGTGGCTCTTTAACCCAATGCCACCATAATTTGGCACCTAGAACCTTGTTGAGTAAGTCAGGATCCTCCAAACCTAGCCCAACAAAGCTCTTAGGTTTGGGTATCTTATCCCAAACTACCAAGGCCCATTTCTTATGCTCCTTCCCCTTGCCCCAGAGGAAGTCTCATTGGATGGATCCGAGCTGATGTAGAACATATTGAGGAGCTGGTAGAATAGATAGCATAAACGCAGTGATAGATTGAAGGATATATTTGGTTAGCACTAACCTACCAGCTACATTTAGAGATCTGTAGGTCCATTTATTGAAATTGTCTAGAAATTTGTTGATAACAAGTTACCATATGCTCTTGTGTAAGTGTTTGGCAGTGAGAGGAACTCCCAAATACTTCAAGGGGAGGAACTCCCATTGGAAGCCCATAATTCTACCAATGTTCCTTTGTATGGCAATGTCAGTATTAAAGAAAAAAAATTTGATTTAGAAAGATTTACCTCCAAACCTGAAGCCATGGGAAAGTCTTTAAAGATTTTCTTATAGGCCAGGGCTTCCTTGACTGTGGGGATTCCTTGTAGCATAGTGTCATCCACAAATTGTTGATGTGTTAAAACATGCCCTTGTTCAAAAAGTTGGAGACCTTTGACTGAGCCCACTGCCTTCACTTGTCTGATTTTTCTCCCGAGCCCTTCCATCATTAGAATAAAAAGAAAGGGAGAGAGTGGATCTGCCTACCTTAAGCCTCTTGAAGGAGTGAAAGTCTCCGAGGGTGATACATTAACCAGGATTGTAAAGCTGGGTGAGGCGACTAGGGCCATAACCCACTGATCCAGTTATGATAAAACCTAAAAGCATCAAGAACTTTTCTGATATATCAAGTTTAGCTTATCATAGGCTTTGGCTATGTCCAGTTGCATGATCATGTCATCTCTCTTGTTGTTAGTCAAAGAGTGAACTACCTCATGAGCTTGAATGATGTTATCGAGGATTTGTCTGCCTTCCACGTATCCTGACTGTTCCAGTGCCACCAAGGTGGGAAGAAGGGGTTTGAGTGTATTAGCAACCACTTTGGAGATTATTTTGAAGACAACATTGCACAATGAAATGGGTCTAAACCTATCAGGCGTTAGGGAAACATCCTATTTAGGGATCACAATGATAAAAGTGGTGTTAAGCGCCTTCAAGATAGTTTTATCCCTCCTTGAGTCTTCCACCACGCTCAAAATGTCCTGTTTTACAATATTCCACGAAGCTTTGAAGAAGTCTACATTGAACCCATCCGAACCTGGTGCCTTGCCATTTTTCATCTCATTAAGGACCTCCTTGACCTCCTCTTCTGACACTGGCATATTGAGGTTGAAATTGTCTTCTTAGGTATATGCTTAGTAATCTTCCTCATAGATTCATCTCTATTAGTGCAAGTTTCCTGAGAAATGCCTCAAAAGTGTTGTACTAGTTCTATTTCTATTTCTTCATGCATGCTGAGCATATTACCTTTTTTGTCCTTAATAGTAGAAATCCTGTTGTGAGCTCTGTTCGCCATAGTGGCTCTATGGAAGAATCCAGTGTTGCGATCTCCTTCTTTTAGCCATTGCACTATGGAATTTTGCCTCCAAAAAATTTCCTCTTGCTTACATAATTTGTTCCAATCTTGATGATATTTAGTATCCAATTCATTCCACTCCCTGTCAAAACCCTCTATAATCAGCGTTTTGTTCAGTCTATGTATTTTTCCTTCCACAATTTCCTTCTCTTCAAAAATGTTTCCAAATTCCTTCTTATTCCACTCCTTGAGCTGGATTTTAATGTGCTTGAGTATTTTTTGAGGAAGGAACATTCTTGTGCCTTGAATATCTAAATATTTTTCCCACCAGATAGCAATGTTGTTAAAGAAGTCTCGGTGGGAGAGCCAGATATTTTCAAATCTGAAAGGTCTATTGTTCAGTTTTCTGATACCCTGAATGTCTGGTTGTACCGACCAGTGATATAAGCCTCCAAACGGAAGAATACTCGCAAATATGTCCTTCTCCTTGATTATAATATCTTCTGAGATTATAAATCTATCCAATTTGGATGCCACTTGCAACTCTCCTCCTCTTTTATTGTTCCAAGTAAAGGTACCATTATTCATGAAAATATCCACGAGCTTCATACTATCTAGGAAGGTTAGAAATGCACAAGAATCATATTGAAATCCCCTCCCAATATCTAGGGGATTTTTGGATGATGTTCCTTGAGCTTCTTCAGTGAATCAAGAAACAAGAGTTTGCCCTCCAACCTTTTGGGGCCATACACATTCGTAACCAAGCACATTTCCTTATTTCCCACTAGCTGAATGACCATTGAAAGATAATTTATGGAGGCTTCTGCATCTACCATGTCAATCTTTTGGGCGTTCCAAAGCGTGAGAATGCCTCCAATTGGATTCTCTACTTTGACCTCCAAAAACTCAAATGTGTTAAGCCATTTACCATGAATCTATTTTATCTTTTGAATGGAACATTTTGTTTCCTAAATGAAGATCACATCCGGGGCTACTTGCTTCATTCTGTTACTTAATAATCTTTGTTTCCTTTTACTGCCTAGACCTCTTATATTCCAAGAAGTAAACTTCATTATCAAAGATTTTTAGAGTAACTGGATAGATCTTTCATCTTATCTAAACCTATCATTAGTTTCCCACATTCCATCAACAACCCGTTCCATTTTTTCCGGCCTCTTTTCTTTCTTGGGATTCTTGGAGCTAATCCTGGTATGGATTTCAAAGCTTCTACTCGTTCGCTACTTTTTTTTCATTCTTCCTTAGCTTTTCAGATTTGTTGTTCTAGGTTTTCTAGATGAACAATAGCTGAACTCTGTGGAACTCCTTTTCAGGTAATGAATCCACTCCCTCTTTGGTTCCTTGTTCTAAGAAGCCTTCTAGATATAGATTCTCTTTCTCCAAAATTTCTTGAAGTTTGTGCTCCTCCAGCTCCATGTCGCTCTGGTTTGTTTCATGGTCCATTTCTTGATCAACATCACTCATGGTGGCCTCTTTCTGGTACTCATCATTTTGTGTTTGTACCGGTTATTTCCCTTCCTCTTTTTCTGCAAAACTTCTTTCTGTTGCTTGTTCTTCTTTAGTATTCTCTTCCTCTTCCTGAATCCGCTGTAAACTATTTTGTCTAAGCTGTTGTTCTTCTCGCTATTGATTCCTCGTACCTCTCTTACTCCCTTTACTTCGGTTAACTACTTTCTAAAAGCTGTCTGCTTCTTTCACTATGGTGCTTCTACTTTTGTTCATTTCCTTGTTGAGAGGAAAGTCGCTAAAAAGATGTCCATGTTCATGGCATTCACGACATCTGAATGGAATGGGCTCATAATCTACTATTTGTACCCATTCTTCATAAAAAACTTCCAAGATTATCTCCTCCGGTAGGGCTCCTGATAGCTCCATTTCCACACAAATTCTGGCAAAGGAAGTATATTTTCCCCTTCTCGTGGCTTCAGAGGCTTTTACAAAGTATCCTAATTTATTTCATATGGCCATTAATGATTCATTTTGCCAGTAATCAAGAGGTAGAGAGTCAAGCCTTACCCAAAATAGTAGTGAAGTAAAAGTCTCATTTTTTGGTACAAAGTTTACGACCCAGGTTCTCATGTAGAGTCCTGTCGCATAAAGAAGTAGGGCCCTCCTTCAAATATTTTGTCCTTGTCTTCTATATTTGTGAACACCATTATAAAGAAACTCTTAGACCCAAGGTTAAGATCTATACTTCCTTTAGGTTTCTAGTGGTATGTGATGCATGATTGAAGAGATTTTTAAGTGGGTCGTAGTCCCATGAACTTGCAGACGATGGCATATATCCCCATATGTTCCCTGTATGTCTGCAGCTACGGATTATTTAACACCACCCTGGGAGTTATGTCTGTTTTGGCTTTGCAGGGTCCCTTGTGTTTCATGTCTTTAATTTCCTATTGTTTGTCCTCTACCTCCTTTTAGTTTGTGTGATATTTATTATTTTCTATGGGTTCTACTAACCCCACTTTTGTGCTCTTCTCTCCTTCCACGCATGTTTCCCTAACATCTTCTAGAGGCTTTTTCCCCTTCCTCGCCAGGGCCTTCCTGTAGGAGGGAGTGGAGCTCCCTCCTCGTCCACCCTTCATAGGCATTAATAAAAACCCCTGCGCACATTGAACTAAGATTGTTCTTCCCTCTGTTCTCGTGTGCCTCATGTCAAAAAGCATTCTCCAAATGTGATCTTCCTAGAACAAATTTTATTTCATTATAAGGATTTAAATGTTTTAATTTATGGTGTCAAATTTTGTACAAATTTTGTAAGACTCCAAA
>APFE030901799.1:0-11479 GCA_000404065.3 Pinus taeda | reverse complement strand
TTTCTCTGTCTACCTCCATAGAATATTTCAAAATATTCTTAGTAATTACATAAACCAAAAGTAGACATTTATTTTCGAAGTAGCTACTCTTTTTTTTCCCTTTTAATTAAGTTCATTAATTAAAAGAAATGTAATGTAAACCTATGTTATATGAAATGAGTTATGGTTTTTTTGGCATGTGGTATTGATTAGCCATTGTATTGGTTGATGGTATCATAATAAAGTCTATAATCTCCAAAACAAAGTGGGGTCAATATAGATGGTTAAGAATCTTGTACAAGTTTTTTTCTAAAGATATTTGTGTTTAATATATATATTATTTATATTATTAATAATAATAGTAATTATTTTAAATAAAGTTATAGTTAAGTTATTTCTTATAATTTTTTTAACTTTAGTAACTTAATATGTATAATGAAGTAAATGGATTTCTACGTTGACAATTATTAGTTTTGCATTGGCCATGGCAAGTTATAAGGTTTAGATTTATAAATAATTAAAAAAATATTACTGGTCTCTCTAAGTAAGACTCTAGAAATAATGTATTTTCATGTTGACTACTATTAATTTTGCATTGGCCATGACAAATTATAAAGTTAAAACTTTATAAATAATTAAAATATTCTTTTATTTTAATTTAAAAAAATAATTTGTTAACATTTCACTAGCTTAAAACTTTGTTTATCTTATTTTAGTGTTCTTGACCTCTTTTTCATGTTACCTATGAAATTTTCTCAATGTGAGAACTCATCGGTTTTCATACAAATCTTGTAACCCTAATAAACAAAATTGATTTGATAGACATATATAAACATATATTACTAATCTTGTTAAACAAATTGATAAAAGTTATTACACATAAAATGGAGACCTCAGACCCATAAATTGTCATGAGACCAATTTCTGCCTTCATGGGGCATGCTTGGAGATCATTTGTGAGAAACAACATTAGTATATGCTAATGCTTTCAGTTGGCAATTCTACAGTAATTTATAGTGCTATGTAACTTTTAAGAAGTTGGTCTCCAAGATGTTTGGCAAAGCTTAGTGATGTAGTACGCTCCAATAAAACACACTATAAAACACGGCCAAGTGTCAGAATTTCTAATTTCTAGTGGCATAATTTTTGTTATGGGAATTTTTGAAACTTGTAACTGGAATATATACTTGATGTCTTATAACTGGAATATCTACTTGATTTATGTTCAATGATTTTATATTGCAGCATACATCTCACTCAATTTTTTAGAGTACAGGTCTTCATGGCCCAACTGAACTGCAAGTGAGCTTCTCTGTTTTACAAGTATCAATGTAATTCTAAAGTAGAAATGGCACTTAACTATATCTAAAATTGTGATGTCTTATAACTGGAATATCTACTTGATTTGTGTTCGATGATTCAACATTGGAGCATACATCTCAGTCAATTTTTAGAGTAGAGATCTTCATGGCCCAGCTGAACTGCAAGCGAGCTTCTTTATTTTACAAGTATCAATGTAATTCTAAAGCAGAAATGGCACTTAAATATATCCAAAATTGTTAAATATCGAAAACCACAGAATGATTTTCTAAGTAGATTCAAATTCGAGATAGATCATGGATTAAATTTGAAGAACCCTACATACATTAGAGTTCACGGCTTTTGACTGAAATATCGTTGCAATCTTTGGTAGTCACCGATTTCAAATCCACCATTATTACCATAAACATAGCTATTTGCATCGCACTACAGACATTAGCAGGAGCTACATGTAAATTTAGGAAAGGAAGAGTGTTCGCATATTAATTCAATTTCCTTAAACGATCTGAAGGATTATTTGCACATTAGATTTTAAAATTGGAAATATAGATTTTTGAGATGTGAATTACCAAAAATATGAATACTAGAGGCCTAAGTGTTAATTTAGATTTTAATGATTGTGATGATAAAAAAAAAAAAAAACTCTTTTATCCTTTCCTAAAATAAATTAATAATTAATATTCTTTATATGTAATGAAGTAGAAATTATAGAACATGGATGTATAAGCAACATAGTAGTATAGTTGATTTTATAGCTTTTAATTCACAAAAATATAATTGATTTTTTAGTTTTTAATTTGCAAGAAGCATAAGTGAAAATGTAAGAAACACACATGCAACAACTAAACCTTTGAATGTCAAAACAAAATATTTTTTTTTGCATAATACTCGTCATCTATGGATCCATGGATTTGGATGAGGGATTTGGATTACACGCTTGATTAGAATTTGATAATGATTTGATGAAGGATTTGGATTATATGCTTGATTAGACTTTCATAATGATTTGATGAGAAGTTCTAACATATCTAATGGTTCATGAAAATTAGTTTTGTAAACCAACTTAAATCCATCTTAACCTGGGATCTATCAAGCCCCGAGAGGGATTAAATATCTCGAGGTGCAAACTTATTTTTGATTGCAAAACTTGAGGAAATGTTTGCACCTTGAGAGATTTGATCCCTCTAGAATCTTGATAGATCTGAAGTTAAGATGGATCTACGCTGGTTTCAGTCGTGTGGAGTCATACACAATTTGTTGAACATATAATTATTTTGATTATTTTAAATATGCTAAATATGTTTAATAGGTCAATTTAACTTTAACTTTGTTTAAGTTTGTTAATATGAGAGAGACTCTTAGTAACATGAATGATGAAAAATGATGAAATAAAATGTTCAAGTGCAAAGTGACAATGTAAGAATGTTGAACAATAGAAAATTTGAATAATAAGAATATAGTGAATTATGAACAATTTATAGTTTTAAGAAGAAGACATTTTGGGTAAGAGAACATTTTATTTAAGATAAAAATTCAAGTATTGTATTTATGGCTGAATTATTGTAACAAATAAATCAATTCACTTCATGAATAATGTTTATGTGCGCACACTAAGAGAGAGTTTTCATGTTTTGGGGGTGAGGAAAAGATATAGATATGAGAGAGAAGTGTTGAGAGAGAAGGGAAAGAGAGAGAAAGGGAGTCGAAAAAGGATGGAGAGGGAGATATATAGATAGATGTGGATAGAGAGTGTGTATGTTTGGGGGGCGATATAAAGAGATAAAGAAGGAAAGAAAATTGGAGATAGAGATATAGATGGAGGGGGAAGAGATGTGCTTACACTAAAATAAATGCACATTATTAATCTAATTACTTCTAAATTAATGTAAATCATACATCTAGTTGTATCAAATCAGAAGTCAACATCTACACTAAAATCAATGCATCTGTCTCTCTCCCCCACTCTATTCCCCTTCCATCTCACTATCTCTCTTAAATATGATCCTATTGTATTATATTTTAAAAAGTATCTAAATTAAAAATATATATAATTGATTGTTAAATATTAAATCTATATTTTGGATCAATCATGTCAAAGAAAATACAATAATAAAAGACTTAAAAGAATTATGCACTTTCTTTCCTCTATCATTGTTAGTCACTTTGTTTTCTCTCTCTACTTTGATTCTTGGTTAAAATGCATCTATCCTCTCTATGGGATATTTTTAGTACTTGTGAGGATGGAGGGTTTAGATATACCTCAATAGTACTTATAACCTTTTTCATTTTAGATTTAATTAAAAAATGTTATAAAATTAAATTAAAATAAAGTATTTGAAAAATATTTTGATTTTGAAATAAGTTATGTTTTTTTGGCATATGGTATTGATAAGCCATGGTATTGGACCATGTTATTGTAATTGAATAATTAAAAGCCTAGATCTGTAACATAATAATGAAAAGCATATATGGCCCATAGTATTGATAAACCATGGTGTTATCCCATGGCATTATGATTTTCTTCCCTCATCTCCCTCTCTCCCTCTCTCTTTCTATCTTTCTCTTCTGGGTATAATCTTGTTATATTCTAAAATATTAAATTTTTATCACTTATTAATTAAATTTAAAGATGTTTATGCAATCATTATTTTAATTTATATGTTAAAATGGATGTTAATTTTTAAGTAATATTTATATGTCATATACTATTTTAATTTATATGGTAAAATAGATATTAATTTATAAGTACTATTTATATGTTTTATATTTTAACCTGATATGTATATTTACGTTGTAAGACATTCCCTTTGAGAAGTATTTCACACCTGTCATCATTCTGAACCATTGGATTATATCGTAGACTATTGGAGAATGTCAAATCATTGGATTGAAGGTAGTTCGAAGGGTTTCTGAGGCAGTTGTTCCCATACCCGTTATGTTGGTTAATCAAGGTTCTAGATGCAAACCCATTTGAACCCATTCTACTGTGAAAACCCATGCCATGCATTGCTTCTCTATGCCTCTTATCTGCAAGTTTAACTCGTAAGTTATTTATTTTCGTTTAAGGTTGTAGAAATTTTCAAACCCATCTCACCCTAACAAATGTTTAGCTTCCTTCAGAAGAACATAGTAGATAGCTCAGAGTTTCTTAGAGTCATAGTCCTTTGCATTATAGGTTTCCCTCTTTAAGGTTTTCAGAGAGAGGCATTTTCGTTTGACTATTTAGTTATTAATTACATAAGAAACGTTATTTCGTGTGATTATATTGAATAATATTAGTCATGGTAGACAGGAGCTGAGGCTATGTTTTTTTATTTGGCACACTTCTCAGAGTTGTGAATTAAGGTGACCAAATGTCTTTGGTTCTATGACTGAAAAAAAAAGCTTTCATATTTATATTGGTTAAACAATGTTCTAGAGGCAAAACCATTCTTCATATTCTGTCATGCAAATCCATGCGATCTTTTGTGTCTCTATGCCGCCTATCTGCTTTAACGGGTAAGTTTTTTTGTTTACCTTTATGGTTGTCGACATTGTCTCAACTCTTTTACCTTGAGCTGAGGCTAATTAATCCTTACTCCATTTTTTTAGCGTTAGGGTTATTTCAAGATGAGCGTTAAAAGGGGAAAGAGGCTTACCCATTCTACAGGCACAATGCCCTTTGTTAAATTTGTGGCTAAGGTTTTCAAAGCCATCTGAGCCTATTGCATGTTTAATATCCTTTGTAAGAACAAAGTGGATGGCTGAGAGTCTCTTAGAGGAATAATCTTTTGCATTACAGATTTGTCTTTTTTTTTTTAACTTTCTATAAATCACCTACGAGAAAAGGATCCAAGCTAGTCGAGCTTATTAGTATGTCTTACAAAATCTTTAAAAAGTTAATTTAATGTTTTCAGCAAATGATTGTCAAGGTTTACAAAATTCCCTTATAGGAATCATTTCAAATGGAGGTGATTATTTATGTAAGTTATTTAGTACTCTACAAAAAAAAAATTGAGAGAGTGGATGCTAATATAATTGAATCATGTAGTATACATAGGGGGGATAATATGGGGTAGAGAGGGACATACCGAAGGGAATATTGTAATAATGGGATGGGCTATAGTAATAAATAAGGTGGTTAACCCATATTATGTAAGGGACCATAAGTAGTTAGCAATAATGTAATAAGATCATGGAATTAGATAGATGGTATTAAGGGAACCATGGTAATGACCCATGGTATTGTATGTATGAGACCTATATAGAGGCTAAAGACTCCCCATTGAGAGAGGTCAAGGATTATTGTATGAATAGGTGTATGGCTTATGGAGTGTTCCCCTTCATTAAGGAGTGAATGTATGGTGTTGCTCTACCTTAAGGGTTCTATTAATAAAGTGAAGCATTTCTATCTATTTATATCTTATTATTTCTTGGGTATATTTGTATTCTCATATATTTTCAGGTGAGATCTATAAAAAGTGGTATCAGAGCAGTTTCTTGGACAAAGAAGATTTTTTTTTTATTATTTTTGCAGGAACTTTTTGGGGCAACAACTTTGAAGATCATATTTGTATGTTGTGGTGAAATATTTACAGAATCTAATTGCAGATCTGGGTTCTTTGCAAAAAAATACCCAATTTGAAAAAACAAATCGGCCAAATAGGAGTCCGGATGAGGGAGATATCGATGATTAAAATATCAGCTGTGTTGTAGACATTTTTAGGGGCGACAAGTTTGTGGATCAGATATGTACGTTTTGGAGAAAATTCTGCAAAATATAATTCCAGATCTAAGTTTTTTGTGAAAAAAACCCAATCTGGAAAAAAAAAACAAAAAAAAAAATAAATAAATAAATAAAAGATCGGCCGAATTAGAATCCGGATGAGGGAGATATCACAAATTTAAAAATCAACTGTAATGTAGACATTTTACGGGGTGGTGAGTTTGCAAATCAAATCTGTACGTTCTGGTGGAAAACCTATAGAATCTAATTGCAGATCTGAGTTTTTGGTGAAAAATACCCAATTTGAAAAAAACCATCGGCCGAATCGGAGTCGAGATGAGGGAGATATCACTGATTTAAAAATCAGTTGTGTTGCATATATTTTTCAGGGCAACGAGTTTGCAGATCAGATATGTATGTTCTGAGAAAATATTTGTAGAATCTAATTGTAGATATGAATTCTTTGTGAAAAATACCCAATTTGAAAAACGAAATCGATCGAATCGACGTCTAGATGAGGGAGATATCGCTGATTTGAAAATCAGCTGCGTTGTAGACATTTTTAGGGGTGGCGAGTTTGCAGATCAGATTGATATGTTCTGGGGCAATATTTTCATAATCTAATTGTAGATCTGATTTCTTTGTGAAAATATACCCAATTGCAAAAAAAGAAAATCAGTCGAATCGGAGTACAGATGAAGTAGATATCGCTTATTTAAAATGAGTTCTTTTTCAAAAAACATTGTGAACGCGAGACAGATGCAACACGAATCTGAAATTCCAGTTCTTAGATCGAAATTCGATGAAGATGTACAAATTTGATGGCTCTAATCTAGTAATATGGCTGGCACAAATGAGAGAATATTTCACTTTGAATCACATCGTAGATGATGAAACTAAACTACGTGTGGCATCCATTTACTTGGACCAAGAAAGATGGCAATGGTGGTAGTCGCATTCTAAATGTTATCCAAGGACAATTGCTTGGGAGATGTTTGCAAAATCTATTTGTGACCGCTTTGACCCTAAATCTAATTTTTTGGATCCTCTTACTAAGCTCAGACATACAGGCACACAACCTAGCAAATATTTTATTTTTACAGGAAAGAAGGAAACCAAGAAACCTAAAGGGTTATTTTCTATTGGTATCTCCTTATTGCAGGTTCATGGATGTATTCAGAAGGAGAAGATCATTGTGTCTATAAATCCTACCTGCAAGCATAATTTTATCAATGTTAATTTGGAAAAAAATTGCAAGATTCAACAAAACACATTGAAAACACACAGGTTGATGATAAGGATGTTCAAGTTTATAAAGATTTTGAAGCTTTCTATGGATAAGTATGTGTTGCATTGTGATTTTTATATTTCATATATGGATAACATGGATGTTGTTTTGAAATATCCTTGGATGGAATCTGTGGGTACTATTAATATTAATATGCAAAAGAAATTCACGAAACTCTGGTACAAAAAGAAGAAAATAACATTACAGGATATTTCTATTAAGACACAAGTAAAGACTATGGAGGCAGAATCACAAATATTTAATGACACTGACACATCATATGATGAGCCTTTAATGGTCAATAACCAAACACAAACATCAAACTAGGTAGCAGAAAAACAAGGAGAATCCAAGGACGCTGAAGCAAAAAATGTTACAGGTATTGATACATCAGATGAGGACTCAGCGGTTGAAGTAATATTGGAAGATAAGAAACAACAGTAGGCACCACAACATGTACCAGCTACCAATTAGGCTCCATTAAGTGGTGAATTAAAGAAAAAGACATCGTTGGTTAAAACTTCAGCATATCACCACCCACGTCACCCCGCAAGAAAACAACCAACAAGATGGCAATGAATTAGCCCCAAGGACAACAACCCTTGCATGATAGATAGAGAGGGGCAACGATCCACCTAATACACATCAACATAAAAAGAGCTTAAACAAATGGATGGCACTACAGCTGAAACCAAAAGATCTTTAGCTCTTAATTACAAAAGAAATTTTATTTTATGTGCTTATATTGAAGAATATCAGGGATGATTGGTAGGTGACAAGTCTATGTTTGTTGATTTAGGACACTTCTCACAGTTGGCAATTAAGGTGAGCAAACGTATTTGGTTCCACGACACTTAAATCTAGCAAGAAATAATCAATTTAAAATATGGTATGTAATGACAGATAGTTTTCATAGGAGTTCTCTATCCTTGTTTGATTCTCCCCTACATGGGGGAGGTTGCATTTATTTCCCAACTCAAAGAGGACATATAGAGAAACTTCTATATGCTGATACTAGGTGAGTAAATTTTCATCGAGATAGCATATAAGTCCATTATGCCTTGAAGATATTGAAAAGCTGGGAAGTTGTATTTTATATAACAAAGGAGCATAGAATATGCTTTTTCATTGAACTGGAGAGACTTGTAGACTTTTGAAAACAGTTTGGTCATATTGGGGTCATCAACACTTCCAAAGTTTCTTTTCTAACAAGAATTTTGAATCTAGAACTAGGACACTTGTATGAGTGTTAATCTAAGAATGATTTATATGCAAAAGTTGAATTATGGCCAAGCTTCATAGTGGCTAACTTAGCAGCAATAGTGGGAAGTCAGGAAGCCATCTCATATACATTTTCAATAATGAATCTATACTCATGTTTGATTTGTCTTCCATGGGTGTAAGTTATGCACACCTCAAAAGCTGATGTATGGCAAAATATACATTACATAAATAAATGGGTTTCTCATGTGCATCTACTTGGCACTCACCATCGACTTTAGATATAAAAATATTATTGGTCATGCCTACGGTATTTTCCTCAGTCCTCTTTGCCTTTCATTATTGTTACTGAGATGTGTTGTTATCAAACTGATTATTTTTCTTGATTTAAAGGTCTTGCTGTGACAACAGTCATGTTTGCAGAATTTATACAGAAGGAGAGCGATTAGATGTGTGGTACGCATGCAGTTTCTTAACAAAAATTGTAGACATCCCAGCGCAATTCTCAGTATTCCCCACATTTCTCTATTTGAAGTCGATATGATTTGCTATGTGCAAGCAGCATCCATGATTTTCAGAAATAACCAATGAAACCAATACTCCCAAATATCAGTTGGAGTGACATGCTTTGTATATTTTAGAGATATCCAAAAGCTTGTAGAAATATTTTTCCCCCGCACTGAAATATGTTGGAGAAGTGTTGGAAAGGTGCAAGGCTAGGATCAAGGAAGACCATGTAAATTTATGCCATTCTCAATCTTGTTTTGAGGAGGCATGCGTATGTTTATTTCATAGGAGGAAATCTATCTTCCTTCCAAGCTTGGTTTTAGGAGGCATAAGAATGGTTATTTAAAATAGCACACACATATCCATTAGACTAACTAATTGTATTTATTTACCACTGAGACATGAAAATTCATACATCAATGTTTAAAATTCGTCACGATAGGCTTCTGGGTGTTTTTTGAATCTTTTTCTCTTTCCTCAAATGAAATTTTAGTGCATGTAATATTGCCAAACAATGTTAGTGTGAGATGTAGTAATGGGTGTGGTAATGTCTCTGATGAGGATTCAAGAATATTCGACCTAACTAGCTTATTTAGCAACATGTCAATCATCACTAGCACTTCTATGGTCTCATTCCAAGGTACCCATTTCTCTTCACAAACCCTTGGGGGATTAAAATAAACTAAATGCTTCCAGATATATCAGATCCTACACAGGATAATTTAATGATATTTAATTTTAGCATTTCTTTAATCTGAACCCAATTCAATCCTCACATGAGCTGGGACTGAAAAATTTCTCGTGGATATACAAGTAGGATATGAATTGATTTTAGCATTTACTTTATCTGAATCCAAATCAATCCTGACTTAAGTTGATACCGAAATAGGTCTCATGGATATATAAGTAGGATATGAATTGAAAACACACACTCTCTCTCTAGAAATATAGATAGAGTTATCAATAACCTGCATATTCAGTCAAGATTTAGAATGTACCCCACTTTTATATACATATGTGCAAACTATCATCGCAAATACAGACAAAGTTATCAATCACCTACATATTCAGTGAGGCTTTAGAATGCACCCCACTTTTATATACATGTGTGCACACTGTAATTCCCTTTTCCTTTCTTCAATCTTTAGGCACCATAATAAGCTCCCCCAAAAAGAAAAATAAGTTTTTAAAGAATAATTATTTTCATACTAGTATGGCAGGGTTCTAATTACTTATTTCCTTTTTCCAACATTTATATGATGCCATGATAATATAAGATGGATAATTTTCTCATCCTCCAATGAATGATCACGGATATTAAGTCAGTGGGACTAAAAGAGTACTTCCAAAGTCATTCGTTGTGCGAATGCAAAGAAAACTGTTATAACTACCATGATAATAACATGGAAATGTCTAATAATAGAACTACAAGAAGCTAATATATTCCAAAAAAGACAATGACAAATACAAAAAATGAATATATAGTGAAATCTCCATAAGAACATGTCAAGTGGTTATCGAACTAGAAGCTGAGGCTGGAAGAGAGGGGACGAGAGAGGAGAGGTGTCGACATGCAAGCCATCAATCATTGTGAAGGATCTGATGCATTGTCTGAGAGGGTGATTAGGATAGTGCATGGGGTTTATCAAGGTTGACTTCGTAATCCCAGGATGGAGTCTAGGAGGAGCCTTAGATTGAGGAGACCCATCTTTGCTAATAGAAGGCTAGGAGGAAGAAACTGCAAATAGCATGTTGGTTTCATGGTAGAGTTTGCAGAGTGGTATTTTATGCTAAGGTAGTTTTTCTTTAGCATTCGGCCTTCTTAGAGTTTCTCTATTTGATGATCTAATGAAGTCTATCTTAAGCTCTACGATGGGAGCTCCTATAAAGTGTCTTGAAAGTAGAACAACCTAGTAGGGGGGCTTTGGGGGGGGGTGTGGAGGGGGATGAAGAAGGATTAGAGGATTCTTGATAGAGAGATGCATCGATGATTTTGATGTATAGATTATATACCTAAGAATATCCATTAGAAAAGAGCTAAATATCTCTATTTTGGATAATGAAATTTTTTGAAGAGGGAGCCACTCAGATCCTAGCAGAGGCATTAAAACTTCTCTTTGATCTTGTAGAAATGTAACATTTAAAGGCTAGAAGATCCTTCGACTTAGCCTCTTACAAGTGGGAAATTTGATAGATCCTATCTAAGTGGTGAAGGTCAAGATTGTTCTTTCTCCAAAGCTGATTGGAGCCCACACAAAACTAATCTAGGGGGAACTTGAGGGCATGCATCTATTTTTCTAAATGCTTTGGACTTGTTGATGCTTTAGCAGATTAATCTTCTATTCAATAGTTCACAATCTTATTGATCTTTTAATCTCTTTATGTTGGACTGATTGTCTATGCTTTTGACAAATTGTGTGCTAGGTAATCCCTGAAGGCTAAAAGAGACAAAATATTCT